>CM076571.1:810238914-810401541 GCA_034641835.2 Pinus albicaulis
GGAGAATGCACAGTAAGAGAAGTAGATTATTTTTTTTAATATAGAGAACACACAGTAAGAGAAGGAACGTAGGCTAGAGAGGAGAATTCGTAGTGCACAGGGGGATAATTCTGCTAAGAGTAGGCAGAGAGGGATTTACAAGGGCAGGAATGCTGGGAACAGAGTTGGCTCTCATACCATGTCAGGTCAAGAGGTAGCTCCACCAAAAGATTGAATTGAATTGATTAAGTATGTATATGAATATATACATGGAGGTGAGACTTTTTGGATTCATTTCCCAATGTCTCTTCAACTTCCTTATTTTCTATCTACATTATTATTGATTTTCACCCAATCCCTTAGGATTAGGTTTCAAGACTTACAGGTATCCACATGCATAGAAGAGTGATATTGAGTGTATTTTTCAATAAATGTCATACATGGGAATCATTCAACCTATCTAGATCCATTTCTCTTGATTATTGGTGATGGTTATAAAAAATGATGGTTCATGGTGCATGTGTCCAGATTCCACACAACTCAACAAAATGAAAATGAAATATAAGTTTCCCATTCCTGTCATTTTATAAATTATTAGAAGAATTTCGTGTTGCAATTTTCTTGTCTAAGTTGGATCTTCATTTTGGCTATCATCAAATCAAAATGAGGCGAGAAGAAATTCCCAAAACAACCTTTAGAGCACATGAAGGTGATTACGAGTTTTTGGTTATGCCATTTGAAATTACAATTGCACCTTCAACATTTAAAAGCTTGATGAATTATATTTTCAAGCCCTTCATTATAAAATTTGTGTCAGTATGTTTTAATGACATACTAGTCTACAAAAAATCTTGGGAAGAGTATGTACAACATGTTGACAAGGTATTACATTATTGGAAAGAGCACCAACTATATGAAAATCCTTCCAATTGTGCCTTTTGAGTTCAAGAAGTGGAATATTTGGGCAATATTATATAACATGAGGGTGTCAAGGTGGATCCTAAAAAAATCAAAGTTATGATGGAATGGAAAATACCCAATACCTTGAAGAAACTCAAATGATTCTTAGGATTGACATGATATTACCATAAATTTTTCAATAATTAAGGTCAAATAACAACACCTCTCACAAAATCATTGAATAAGAAAGGTTTTTCTTAGATTAAAGAAGAAACCACGCTTTTGAAGAGCTTAAAGAGGCTATGTGTACAAATCTCATCTTGGCAACATCTGACTTCATAAAAAACTTCATTGTGGAGTGTGACTTAGGCCATGGAGTTGGTGCAATTTTGATGCAAGAAGGAAGTTCAATTGCCTTTGTAAGAAAAAAATTTAAAGGAAAGAAATTACTGAGACCCATATATGAAAATTAAATGTTTTCCATACTATATACAATTAAGAAATGGGGTCCATACCTAATAGGAAGACGCTGCAAAGTAAAAACATATTGTGATACTATAAAGTACTTCTTGGAGCAATGACTATATTCATAAAAGCAACAAAAATGGGTCACAAAGATATCAAGTTATGAATATGCAATCATCTACAAAAATGGGAAAAAAAATATTTCCACCAATGCACTCTCAAGGAAAGAGGAAGACCCAAATGGTTTACTATGCGCTATTTCCATTCAACAATCTAAGTCAGTGGAAGAAGCAAGGATAGAATAGGAGAAAGATGAGAAGATATGTAAGATCATTCAACAAATATAGTAGGACCCCAATGTAGTAGATATATATATATATGTGTGTGTGTGTGTGTGTGTGTGTGTGTGTGTGTAAAAATGATTTGTTATGATATCAATATAACTTATATTTATGTAAGATATCTAACCTCAAACATAAGTGATTTTGGATCAAAAACATAATTTTTTTGGGATGGTCTTAAATCAAATGTGCAAAATTTTGTGGAAAAATTTGTATTATGCCAACGAAATAAAGGAGAGACAATAAGGACTCTAGGGCTCTTTCAACCATTATCCATACCAATCCAACACTGGGAAGAAGTTTCAATGTATTTTATTACATGTTTACCCATATTTAAAGGAAAGAGTGTCATTATGCCACAAGGGTAGATTGAATGGTAAATCATACCCATTTTCTCTCTCTCTTTAATCCTTTTAAAGCAAGTACAATGGCAGAAGCATTCATAAAAATAGTCCAAAAGCTACATGGAATACCAAAAATTATTGTAAGTGACAAAAATACGTTTTTCACTAGAAATTTTTGGACTAAATTATTTTAATGTTTGGGTACTCAATTGGCTCATATCTCATCTTACCATCCTTAGTTTGATGGGGAAATAGAAATTGTGATTAAATTTTTAGAAGGATATTTATGTTGCTTTGAATTTTATAAATAGAAATAACAGTCAAATGGTTTCCCATGGAAGAATGGTGGTAAAACACATCCTTCGATACCTCATAAAAAATGTCACCATTTATGGAACTTTGAGGACATCATCTCCATCCATCACATCACCCTTAAAAGGGACTATAAAGGCTCAAACTATTTAGGACCACATATGACACGAAGAAGAGGTTCTAAAACTAGGAAAACTTGGTTATGGAAAAATATAGGATAAAACAAGTAGATCAACATCGCAGTGAAAGGGAATTTGAATTGGGGGATTGGGTGTTTGTGAGACTATAACCATATAAAAAATGTCCCTTAAGAAACAAAAGAAGGACAATAAATTCGCACCAAGGTATTATGGTTGATATAAGGTGTTGGATATGATTGGAATTATGGCTTACAAATTAGATTTTCATCCATATTCATGTATACATCAAGTATTCCATGTTTCTTGCTTAAAGAAGGTAATCAGTGACGAGATCCTAGTCCAAACTATTATACTAGAGATCAATAAAATAAGGAAAACAATACTAAAACCAAAATCAATCTTGGAAACAAGGACTAAGTAGATGAGAAATTGAGCAATTACTAATTACCTCATCAAATTTTAAAAAATACCAATGGAAGAAGCAACATGGGAAGAAACAACCACATATAGTCAAGTGTTGTGGACAACACTTATTTGGAGGGCAGATGCATGATAAGTTATATATAAGCTCCTTGTTAACCCTCAAAACATGTTATATAGCTCTAGATAATTAGTGATTGTATTTCTTTTGTTATATTGTGATGTAATATAGAACCTCTCATGGTCCCATTTTATTATAATTGTACCATTTTTCTCCTATATATATCCTAAGGAGACATAGCCTTAGAATAATTAATTATTTCCTTGTAAATTGTATCCATTGTAAAAGGAGGTTTCCCTCTAGAGGAGGACTATAATTATTGGTTTCTTATCATTTTCAAGGTGCAAGGTTCATAACATGGAATTATATCTATTTGACTATATCTCAAATCTAGATGAGGTGGGAGGGGATAGCATTTTCATGACTAGGAATAAAATTCTAACCATTAGATGAAATTATACAGCATTACTTAACGTAATGGGGGAAATATCATAGGTTTAAATAATCTTATCCCTTTAGGGACTCATTTCAAACCTAATAGCAGCGTTACCCTAAACAAAGTTGTTACAACACAAATTTTTGAAAGAAAAAGTATTATAAGTCTCCATTGTGAATTTAGACAACATATAATAGATATAAGTCAAATCAATGACCTTCAAATGTGAACAATATCCCTTTTGGAATTCAAGGATTTCAATTTCAAAGGTAAAGGACATTGAATCAACATCATTCAAATGACCCAAACATGTTAGATTAATCACCCATTGAAATGGATGCAATGGATTCATTGATGGTGGAAAAGTGTTATTTTATCTTCTGCCCATCCTGATTTAAACTAAATAACACTCTTATTTAGTAAAGTTAATCTTGCAAAGATTACAAATCCATTAAAATTTAGGGTTAACCTAAAAATTTCAAGTACATATAATCAACAGTCGAATAAAAAATCGAACTAATTCTATAGGAAATAGAGCTAAAGGAGAAGGAATGAAGGCTATGGCAATGTAAAATAAACGACATAATGTAGAATCCTATAAAAAAACCTATAATGGGTGCTAAGGATAGATGTTACAATGAATCAAGTATTAAAGCAACATAATGTAGAATCCTATAAAGAAAAAATATAGTTGGTGTTAGGGATAAATTTTGTAATGAACAAAGTCTTGGAGCTCCGTGGGAAATTCCGAATATGTAGGTATTTTAGGAGATTTACCATAAAGAAAACTCTAACAATTTGAATGGAATATGAATAGCATAGTATACTGGGTTACTAACCAAACTTTTACTCTCTAGCATATGACTAGTTTTCCTTCATATTTAATTCAAAAGAGAATGCAACGATAATTCATTAAAACCAATGATACAAGGGTTCAACATAACTCTTAGTTAACGTACAATCCCCCTACTTTGATCCATAGTTGGATAACATTATCATTCAATCCATTCACGTGAAACTCTTAAAATTACTACTCAAAATATAATCTAAGTACAATCGGTTCCATAGGCAACTATATTAGTTATTTCTTGGACTTTGACAATCTCCCATGTTTTTTGGCACAAATATCAATAACTTGGATACTTGTTGAATAGGACTTGTGGGAAGGGCTCTTAGAACAAATGGATATTATGACCAACCATTGGTCTGACACTCAACTTCTATATTATGCTAAAATTTTATTTTGGTATTTCAATTGTGTTTCTCATGACCACATAAAAGATGCATGTTTAATTACAAATAGAAGGTTTAAATGGCGACAAAAAAACAACCTCAAGACTTATAATAAGGTGATTTTTTGTGTTTGTACATAAACTATGTATAAGTGGAAACATCCAACATTTTGGGTGGACACTCCACCCAGCATTAGGGACAAAAGAACTAAATGAAGATGTCTGGAGAGAATAATAGTATTTAGATATGTAGAGAAAATCAAAGGAAATTATCCATTAAACTAATGGATACTCCATATATACCAATGACTACTTTACATTACTTTTAGATATATGTGTGTGTGTGTGTGTGATATAGTCATAATGCCATTCACTTAGCGAAAAACCCAACATTTCACTAAAAAACCAAGCACATTAACTTAAGGTACCATTGGATCCGAAATGTGTTGGAGGAAGGAAAATTGTCCTTGGAAAATATCCATACAAATAAAAACACTTCTGATATTCTCACTAATATTCTACCAAGAAATAAACATGAGTTATGTAGGGGTATGGTAGGACTCGATGTGACTTGATTTAGGATTCTTCATTCGGCGTCAAGTGGGAGAATGTTAAATGTGACGCCGCATTGAAGAAGTTGACGCTGAATGCCACAGAAAATAGCATCGATGTTGACACCAACCAACTCCACCACTCTTGACTTCTAGAAACCACTGTGCAACTCATGAAAAACACATGTAGAGAGTTCTAGATATTTCCCCCCTTCTCTAAATTTGTAATTTACCTCAGCCTGAGCAAGGCCAAGGCCTGCAATGTAATGTGAATTGTGATTTCTTCTCCATTGTGTATTTTTCTCTCTATAATGGGAAACTCTCTGTAATGTGTTTTTCCCATTTGGGTCGTCTTTGATTAGATCTCTCTTGTGTGCTATGATTCCCATCATAGAGAAGAACGAAAAAACCAAACTATTTACAAAATACCACCATAATGTGATACTCTACTAACTCTTTGACTGTAACCCTTAGTAATTCATGTAGTCTAATAAACTTAAAGTTGTCAACAACGCCCTCCGCAATTTGATGAATACGTGGTGCTCTAATTTCTAATTTAAACTAAATCATATGCAAATTGGCTACCGTGTTGTTATGGTCCAATAATAACTCATTTGGAAATACAATGATTTTATTATTATTCAAATGATACATAAAAGACTTGCAAATTTTGGTGATTAGTGGATAAGTATTATGCAAAGCACATTGTTTAAGATTAGAAAGAATCTTTCCAAGCTCACAATGCATCATTAAATTTGTAGAATTTCTAATGAGGAAGTCATCCTTATGCGAGAATTCACAAAAGAGTTTTATGATCACATATTGGAGCTCTATACTTTCACTCAAAGAGTTAGTGGAGTCTCACAATATGGTGGTATTTTGTAAATAGTTTGGTTTTCTTTTGTTCTTCTCGATAGCTAGATTCAAAGACTTCAGATCATTGTACTTCTACGCACCTTCACATGAATTTTGTTTATGTAATGCAGAGTGCAGAGGCCCCACTAGCGTTTTTTTGAAGGCTACTGGAAATTCAATGAAGGAATGGAGTGAGATCTGAACCAGAATCGACATGCATATTTAAATTGTTTCAATTGTTTTTGGAAGCCACTTGCTCCAGATCATAAGCCAAAAGTGTTTTTTTTTTTTCATGTATTCGTATTGTAAGCATTATTTCAATTCAATGAATAAGCCCACTCTGCCTACAGAGTAGCTAAAGAGATATCCTCTATGCAATGTGACTTACATGCCTGAGAAGGCCAATGACATGCCTCGGTACCACCAACCATTCCATTACATTACCATTTAAGCTTAGAGTGTGATTAGCAATACAAACATTATCCTAGAAGGATTTGATATTTTCTATGAAACCTAAACGTTTATGTTAAACTATGAATTGAAACCACACATCAAACGTTTGTGGTGTGAGATGGATGTTGGTAGTGATAGTCAAACATAGGTGTGGAGGTTAACCAATACATTGTCATCAAGAATATACACTGCTTAATGGTCTTAGCCTTAATGCTTATTTGCAATTCGATAAGGCTTTGATATTTTATAAGAATCTCAAACGTTGGTGTTAAACTCTGAATTGAAACCATAGATTGAACATTGGTGGTGTGAGCTGGATGTTGGTAGTGACAGTCACATTATGTGGAGTGCATGCACGCACAAAGCTTTCTTTGTCCACACTCTACACAAAGTATCAATGTTATAGAGGTTACACCAACATACCAACAAATGCATACATGATGAATTGTTTAAATCTAAATGCATTTAAAAACTGTAGCTAATAATACTACCCTTTGTAGAAACAAAGCATCTCACACTACCTTAATTGCGTCAACATATCGATAGCTACCAAAAAAGATGGCCGATTGTGAAAACAATTACGAAAATAGAACATTCTCTAATAAAAAGAAAACATGAATCACACATTGAATAAGGGATTACGTTGTTGTGCAGCTATAAATCACCATAAAACATGATAGTTTTTATTGTGTAAAGTATTAAGATGCGGCGAAAATGATAGCAAATTACATAAATACAAACATTCTCGCATAACAAAAAATACGCGGCCCACATAAAAATATACAACTTTAATCAATTAATTTGTAGTTTAATTTATAGTATAAATAAAGAGTATGCTACGTTGCAACTATTAATTTTTGTATCTTCTTTTAATCAATAGATTCCCTTAAAAAAATGCTCTAAACTTTTATTACATAGTTCAATCCATGGAAACATTATTAAATTTATTTGACGGGAATATTCAAGACATACATAGATAAATATATTTTATCTCCACCATACACGTTGCTAAAAAAGATAATGATTTTGTCAAACATCTTTTCAATGTAATGCATTGCGAAATTAACAAAGATTCCCCATACTTCATCCATTATACTTATAAAACATAAGCTATTTGGATTATCAAATTTTAAGTATGTGTTTTTCAATTTTTTTTTTAAATTGTCATATATAAAAAATGTGGAAAATTAACAAAGATTCCCTTACTTCGTTATATATATACTTATATATGAAATACAAGTGATTCATATTGCTCAAATTGATGTATTTTTATTATTTTAAATTGTTGTATACAAAAATTATAAAGAAAAGTGTGTACAATTTGTGTGGAAAGTTATGAAAAATATTAATTTGTACGTTTTATTAATGATTATATAAATTTTGGGAATTAAAATATAAGTTTTTTTTTAATTTTTATTTTGTTATAAGGGAATTGATAATGAGGTAGTTTTTTATAAGAGATTGATTCCCACTATTATTGTTATAATTTTTAATTGAGAGTTAAAGAGTTTTAAATTAATTTTTAGATAATGAATATTTTAAGAATGTATTTATTCATTAATTATTCTACAACGTGTAAATATTTTTTTTTTAATATATTTTTTTCTTAGGAAAAATTATAATTTTATTAATGAAAACAAAATTACATATTGTAAATGCTTGCAAAGCGTTTAATCGTGTTAATCGAGACTAGTGTTTATAGAGTCAATCCAAATAAAATACGTCAATATGGAAATAAACAGGTTACCATTTACCTTTCATCGTTCTTCTTGGGATGGAGTGGTCGTTATAAGTGCAAGTTGGTTCTTGGCATCCATTCTTGGATTTTCATTATCTAAGTCTGAACTTTCAAATACATGATGACATTTGAAATCCCCCATCTCGTTAGCTTCAAGAATCCTCTTCGGCTGCGATGTGGGGACTGGGATTTCTAATGTTGCGTGAGTTTCTCCCTCATTTTCTACACTTTCTTATGGATTCTAGATTTCTTCATTGGTAGGGGGATCTGTTTCTTCTTCTTCATCCTCTTCGTCTTTAGGTAACTACTGAGGAAATTTCCATCTCTTGGGTGCTTTCCTGGTTTCTTCTTCCTTCGTGGCTCTTTCTTGGCGTTACGACATGTATCTTGTAGATGTCTTATTTGTCGGCATATTTGACATCTAAAAGTCGTGTTATCAAAATATAAAACCTATGTCCAACATTGTTTGTTATGTTTCGGGAGGATATGATTTGACAATCTTTTGTTGAGGTCCACCTCCACACAAATTTTGTTGAAAGTGTAGATTCGTTCTTTGACTCTTTATGTATCGATATTTATGTATCGCCCTAAGAGGTTCCCAATACCTTCTAGTAATTTATGGTGTTAGAAATGTAAGGGGAGATTATGAAACCTAACCCAAACCAACATTCTTGATACCATCATTATATTGGCATCAAATTCTGGGAACCATGGGGTAATAAAAAGTCTAGTAGTTTCCCATAAACATGGGCCCTATCACAATATATATTATCGTTCCTCCGATGATGCAAACTTTACTATGAAGAATCCCTTGGAGCATAGGTGAATCTCAAAATTTATTGTCCAAGTTATGAAGATCTAGTGAAAAAGATCCACTATATAAGGAATGGGCATATTGTGTGATTGATCTAGAGGCAGCGAAATTATCTTTAAGGATGTGTTTGAACGAAGGATCTCCATTGAATTTTCCTTCCTTTGGAAATACTAGATCTAGACACTCCCCTTGCACCCTTTTTTTTGCTCGATGCAGAGCCTCCCCAAAGCCTCAAATTTAAAGTGATGGTGAATGAGGGAATAATGTTATAATCATGTATTCTCAGATCATCCTGCATTGATTTTCCTTCGCATATCCAGCTTTGTAAAAGCATCATAATACCCAGGATATGTAGGATAGTTTGCTTCAAATTTTTAATGCTCTCGGAACCCCGAACCCAAAAAAGAATTGGTTTTCCACCTCAGGAATATATCTTCATGATCCAGAGTTCTTTCTTAACATTCACACAAGTCAATGGCCGGATCTATGCCAAAGGAAAGATATGAGAGGTTTGGAATAGGTTGTAGAGGGAAAAATGGCTTCGTAAATGAGATTCGAACCACCGATACCCTCTGATCTACTAAAAATAAATACCGATCTGTTTAAAAACAAGACAGACACCACAGATCTATATCTGATCCTTCATTTCGACATCACAAGTCACTCAGAGAAATGAGAACTTCCAGATCTGGTTGCTTTAACAATGGATCCTCTGCAAGAACAGCTCTAGAGAAGTAATCCTCCACTGCAACCGGGGGTTGGATTTATATTCCAAGGCACAGAGAAAGGTAATTAAAAACTTGGGAATATGAGCTAAAGGGATAACAATTCCCCCTTTAATCTTTAATCAAAACTCAGGAATAGCTATACCATCTATATAACAAAAACTAATGGAATTGTCGATAGTATCTCCAAGTTTTCAACCCAATACTAAACAGTGAAAAATATCACGAGTCTCGATAAAGATTCTATCAACAACACCACCAAAAACAAATGCCAAAAACCATATTTGGGAATTCCATTATACAAAATATAAATTAAATAACATATAAATTGTTCGATTGTATAGAACTAGAACCCATAAGAGAAAAGCTTGATGAATAAACGTTTATGAGAAATGAATTAGTTATCTACCCAATACATCCCAAATCCTAAAAATATTTAGCAATCCAAATCCTAAAAATAAAATACAAATAAATTAACTATCCTATATTAGATTTGAAGACCATACTTATAATCTCAAACATTTATCAAACAAACATTTATTTTCCTCACAACTTATATATAAAAAACTATTATCAATAATTCAATTGATATGAAAAACTATTATCAATAATTCAAATGATATGAAAACCTGCTCATAATGTACAACCTATTATCCTATAAAATATCTATATAAAAAACCGATAAATAATTAAAAAATATGTAAATCATAATCTTATTCAAAACCTCAATAAAATATATTAATTAAACTATCCATAGTACCTCAAATCCTAAAATCTAGCTATTATAAAAAAATATCAAATAACCAAACAAATCCAAAATTTATAATATTTGACAAACCATACTATCAAATTAGTATCTACGAAATCCTAAAAAAATTTATAATATTAGACAACCCATACTATCAAATTAGTATCTTCGAAATCCTCAAAAATGCTAAGTGATAAATTGCGTTTTAATTGATAATATATATTTAAAAATTCAACGCAAGCTCACAGGCAGACTTGGCCTTGCTAAGTTTCTCCTTCATCTTCTCGACACCTCTTTATGTGAACCCAGCGATGAACCCATACATGAACCTACTCCCACGTTCACGCAACTAGTGGCCTATTCTGCGGTTTCCCTTCGCCTTTTACGGCCTTGGCATCCCTCGGTGGTTTGGCGAACTTCTGGCGAACTTCTAGCGAACTTTCAAGAGTATGAGAAGATAAACAGTGTCTTAGCAGCAATTAACAATGCACAGAGTAACAGTACTTAATGATGTGGAATACTGAACATTCTCTCTTTGATTAATCTCAGAATACTATTACAATCGGATTACAGGCTTATTGGACTCAGATCTCTTTATCAGAGATTGACTGCAATGGCATTTACCGGACTTGATGCTACTCAATGAATGAGCGAGCGATACCGGAGGCTTCCTGGCCAATTTGCAGACTCTGTCTCAGAGCATAAAACACACAGACATACAAACTCAAACTATAGAACTGGCCACTTTAGGTTATTGCCTATGCCGAGCACATAGACACGCATGCTTCTCAGTTCTCTAAGGACTGTGAGTCAATTCTTCGTGATGCAAGCAGATCGCAAAATTTGCGCAGATGCAGAGCAGGGAGCAAAAACTCAGACTCAAAACACACAAATGTAAAACTAAAACTCTAAATGCCGATGCCCTCGAATGAGCCTTACTCCTCCTTATATAGGATGGAAGAGGGGACAAACATTCCTGTAGAACCATCAGATTATTGACACTTGGAAGGTGGATCATCGTTTTCGGGTAACACTAACGTGACATCCGCACGGAGATCTAATCATTCCGACATACACATGTGAAGGTGTGTGATTAAAACACAGTGGATACCTTTAAGTACAAGGCCCACGAGGAAACAGAATAATTAATTACAGAGAGGATACTTTTCGGACAGATGAAAAGCCCTCGAGAAAAGCTCTGTCACTGTTAACCCGTGACTGGGTATCATTACACAGGGAAGGCTTTTTTTTTAGTGGGGCTCCCGAGAACCACTTGTACTCGCTGTTGCAGGCAGATCCAAGATTTGTGCATCAGGGTATCTGATTTTTCCGTATAATTCATCATCCCATGCCTTGGTGTATATGTGCCGAACAATCATAGGCTTATTAAGAATGATTTGATGCTTAATCTTGGTCATTACCAACCATTGGTGGTGCATCTCCATGTAGGACTTTAAAATGGGATTTCTCATTTTATGTTCAAGTCCTGCAATTTCTTTTACAGTCTGGCATGGATAGTGAAAACATTCGCCAACTGGGCTTTCAAGACAATCTGTGCATTGTCCATGAAAGTAGGCTTCATAATAATGTGGATCCATGCTAAAAGGACTAACACCATAATCATACCACCAGTTATTTACCCAGGGTGCTGCTGCTTCTCTTGAATTTATCCATGTGTTGGTAAATTTCAACTTGGTATAGTGGGTTTCTTCACGTCCATCTTTATTTAATAAGTCCCACCAGAGATCTTTATAACCTGCAAAATTATAAATAGTATCAGGAAAGATAATACTAGGATCATTACCTGGCCAGGTTTTAAATCTGCCACCAGTATATTGACCAGGGTTCCTTGTCCTGTTTATATGGTATGTCTTGTAGTAGACTCTCGTTCTATCTCCACCGCCAGTACAGATGACAGAGATGTCGCAAAAGTCTTGGGAGAGTGACCTTTCAGCTTCATAAGAAGCTAACATACTGTGTGAATACATCATATCATGTATCCAACGACTTCCCTTGGGGTACACTCTTCTTTCTGGAACAAAGTGCTGGAGATCATTATGATTCTGTACATTTGCATATAGCACTTTGGTATTTCGGAGTTGCCAAGTAGGACTCCATTTCTCTGCGTAGACCGGCCATGATTCTTCATCTGAAATATATCTTAACTGTTCTCTTTGATGGGCCTGGTCCCATTCTGTGATGATAACCATGACATGAGTCTCTTCTTCTTCTGGGTTATCAATTTGTTCTTGGTGCTGGATAAATTCTCTGCTAAGAAAGTCTGGCAGACAATTCTCAGAACCCTTAATATGTTCTACTTTAAAATCAAAGTAAGCAAACAGCGCTTGCCATCTTGCAAACTTTACATCTTCAGGATTCTTGATGGTTTTAGTGATTACCTTTGCCAGAGCCTTTGCATCTGTTCTTAGCAAGAAATGTTTATTTTCCAAGTGAATTGAAAACTTACTGATACAGTTCCATGCTGCTTTGACTTCCTTTTCTATTGGAGCGTAATTCTTTTCTGCTTTGTTCCATACTCCAGAAATGAACTGTACCACCTGTTCTTGTTCTTTGGGACTGTCTTCACTTGGTTTCTGCTTCAGTACACCTCCCCAACCTATGTTGCTGGCATCTGTTTCAACAATCTTAAATGCAGCATCATCAGCAACATAAAGAATAGGAAGATTACGAACCTTGGCTTTTATTTCTTTGATAGCCTGAGTATGCGCCTGTGTCCAAGGTTTCGGGTTCTTTCTGAGTCTCTGGTTGAGCAGAGACCTATCAATGGCACATGAGGGATAGAAATTTCTTACATAGTTCAAACATCCCAAAAATCTTTGCAATTGAGTCTTATCCAGAATGACATCTGGAAATTTGTCTGCAAACTCAAGTGCATGGCTATGTAAAGCAATTTGCCCATTTTCAATTGTGTGCCCTAAAAACTTAATTTTGGTTTGGAATAACTCCATCTTCTTCTTACTCAAAACCAAACCATTTCTTTGGACCAATTTCATAAATATTTTCAAATGTCTAAAATGGTCCTAGAGATTCTTGGAAAAGATTAGCAGATCATCAATTTAAGCAAGTAGCCATTCTGCATAAGGTCTGAAGATTGAATCCATTACCTTCTGAAATTTTGAAGGCGCATGTTTTAACCCAAATGGCATCACATTCCATTCGTAATGCCCTGCTGGAATGTTGAATGCAGTCTTCCACTTGTCATGCTCGGCAATTGCTACCTGCGAGAAACCAGATTTTAGATCAAACTTTGAGAATATCTTGGCTCCTGCTATCCTTCTTATCAAATCTCCTTTGTGAGGAATCAGATATGTGTCATCTGCTAAAACATAATTTAGAGGCTTGTAATTTATTACAAGTCTAGGAACACCTCTAATCTGTTCACTCCTTTTGTTAACATAGAATCCATAGCAGTTCCAAGGGCTGCTAGATTCTCTTATCAGCTTTCTCTGTAGAAGCTGATCAATCTCTTTTTGGCAGAGCTGTCTGTATTCTGCTGACATTGGGATAGCTCTGGACTTGTAGGGTCTGCCCGTGTATCCTTCTTTATAGGGCAGCTCAACACAATGTTGCTTTCGATGCCAGAATGCATTGGGTTCTTCCGAGCAACATGTGTCTTCAAATTCTTTCTGAAGTTCAGAAATCTGCTTCTGAACTTTTGGAGAACTCAATTGGTCTTCAATTCTGATTATACTCTTATGTTCTTTGAGTTCTTCAAGACTACTTTCTGCTTTATGAAGTTCCTTCATTGCCTGGACCATGGTGGATACTCTGGACTTAGAGATATATGGAATTTCAATTCTTTCTCCATAGACTGTAATGAAGTATCCTGCAGAATTGTCAGGAAATCTAAAAGAACCATGGGGCTCAACTGCTGCTAAAAATATATTTCCCAAAATACAATCAACTGGAATGTCAGCAACTGCAAATGAGAGCTTTACACAACGTGAATCAAAACAAACAGCAGCTTTGGAAACTTCGAATTCAAGATTTTTCTTTCCTAATCCCAAAACTTCTCTTTTCGATTTTATCCAATAACTTGAAGGGATTATCTTTTTGGAAAGAATATTTATGTCCGCACCTGAGTCAATGAGTGCAGTGACATTGTAAACATGACCTGCAACACAGATGTTTACGTTGACGTGGTGTTGCTGATACTGGACTGCTAGAACTTGCATGTCACTGATTTCTCTGAAACCGACTGAGGCATCAAACTTGCCTTCACCAATTTTAATATCTGATTTTGGTGCAGAGTGTAGGGTATAATTAACATGTTTTCCTGAAACAGATGTAGAAGATTGGGGCCCTTGAGACACTTGGTGTTTCAGGACAGAAATCTCATTTTTCATTTCACGGATTTCTGTTTTGAGATTGTGTATCTCCCTACTCACCTCCCCCAAAGTGAGTCCACAAGCTTTGCTAGAAGAATGTTGGAGATACGATTTTGTATTGCGATCGTAAGAAGCTTCAACAAAGTTTGGCTTCTTACCAGAGAAATTATTGGATGAACCAGTACCATGCTGCATGAAAGCTTTAACTAATGCAACTTTTAGATCTCCTTCCTCAAGGCCACGTATTTGTGCAAAAACTTTCATTTCATCTTCATCATTAGTCTGGGCCATGAGGACCTTCAATTTACCGGAAACTTCTTCTAGAAGAGAGTCATCAGAAGAGGAGTCTGATTCAGAGTCTGAGCAATGAAAATTGTTTGAATCAGAACATTGACAATACATATGAACTTCTTCAACAGAAGAGGAAGAGGATGACTCAGAAGAGGAAGACTCAGAAGACTGTACAGCATGTTGCTGAATAGTGAGACGACCAGACCGATTATGACAATCTTCTGTTTTATGGAAGGAAGAATGACAATGAGCACATCTAGGTTCAGTTTTGACAGTAGTACTGGTAGATGGCTGTTTATTCTTTTGAGATTTCTTACCCAGCCCTCTTTTGGATTCTAAGGCTGTTGGACACATATTGGAAGTATGACCAGGCTGACCACATAACCAACAGACTACCTCATTCATTTTAGCAAGCTTGGCATCCTTAGGACGGATGTCATGAGGCTGGTAATAATGAGTCTTAGGGGTATAACGATAATACCCTTTTCTTCCTTTACCCTTATGCTGTCTTCGCTCTTTTGGCTTTCTGAGTTCTCGTCTTTTGTCTTTTAGCATGCTTGATAAAATCTCATGCATATTATAATGACGTCCTTTGTCCTTTTCATTACTGACATTCTTCAAATTGGAGTTATGTTGCATAGTTTTTGTTCATTTTTCTTTTCAGTGACAATGCACCACCTTTTGAAAGATTTCCCACGTCAAGCCTGCTTTTTTATTGATAGAGAGTGACAAAAATATGAGAAAATCCCAAAATCATAATCTACTTTTTGGTTGAGAGAGACAAACACTGACTAAAAGACATACAATAACTAAAAGACACTATGGCAACGTGTAGAAAAATATAACATATATGCCTATAATGCCATTTTATTTTCAGTTTTTCTATTGGTACACCTGGAAACCACAAAAGCTCATTAAATATTTTGAGGTCATGCTACTCATTATATTATAGTCAGTGCACCTCATAGTTTCAAAAAACAATAATTATTTTCTCCACAACTCTTAATACAATGCCTTGAATGACCAAAGAGTAAAGATTCCACACGTTTCTTCCATTACAGGCATATCGATTTCCCCACGCTTCATCCATTGCAGGCATACCGACCCTTTTTATATTTGATTCTTTACACTATTAAATGTTACTTTACTATTTCCGATGAATGATATTTTACAGGTCATATTTCATTCCTATGTGTATGATTGGAAAACATAAAATGGATTTAGTTCCATTTTATTTTCAAATTTGTCTAATTGTAAAGTATGTGTTATATAGATTAAATTATAAAATAATTCATTATTTAATGAATTGCTTTACATTATTAATTTAGTTATTAATGTTAATATAAATACTCTGAACAATAATAACTAGCAATTGCACCATCAAAACTCTGTAAGAATGTTAAAGAGATCTAATAGTTGCTAACCAAGATATCTGTAGTGATTTTGGTCAATTTTAGTAAAGGGAAAAAATTAACTCGCATTCATATTCGAGCCATATAAATGAGCAAACAAATTGCAGTTGTATAGATGAAAGAATTGAGAAGTAGGAGAAAGAATAATTATTACCCATGACCTCACAACAGATAATGGTGAATATACAACTTTCAAGAAATGATTTTCACAGTCGTTTTCCATTTAAAAGTTTGGGAAAGAAATATGAGCTTCAAATGTTGTATTTTTCAGTGGTTTCAACTATCTTATTTGCAATGGTTTCAAGGGATCTACCTTGTGAACGCATTTTTTTTGGGAAAGAGGTTGAGTTTTGTCCGTGTTAAGTTGCTCAATCGAATTTATGTATTTTTGAAAAGCTAATTGCCATAATCTAAAATTTAGGAAAAAACCTGCAAGAAAATAGTTTGAAAGAAACAAAGTTTACCTTACACACCACCTATACCAATCCTGAAATTTGGGGAAAAGCACTCTGTCTGAATTTTTTTAGGAAAAAATACTGGATTTTGTTATATGAAAGAAAACCAATAAACCAATACATCTGGATTCAACATATAACTGTACGTTAGGCTTCAGATTTCCATCCTAAAGATACATATACATTCAACATAAAACTATATGCTAAAAGACTTGAATCTTAAAAGTACATATACATTAATTACATATACATTGCATAATTAGCAGTCTACCCTAATTAACAGTGTGTAGTGACTTCAAACTTGAGAGCTATAAACTATCAAGATTGCACAGTATATAGCAACCAAAAAATCAAAATGACCATGGTATAATGCTCTAAGTGAAAACGCATTTAGTCACTCAACAGTGAACTTCCCATCATCTATGATCTCATTTCCCTCTTTCTGCTGATAGTGGATGGAGGCAGGGGCCATGCATAATCCTTTCTTCAACTAGGAGTCTGCAGTCTCGTTCCTCTTTCTGTTGATAGTGGATGGAGCCAAGGTCCACGCATAATCCTTTCTTCAACTAGGAGTTTGCAGTCTCCTTCCAGTACCTGTAGACATGAGAGAATGTGATCTTGGAGAATGAATCTATCAAAATTGTGATGGGCTCCAGCCAATTGGTCAATGAAGGTGTGGAGAGAAGTGCTCTACCATTAACAGTTTCAATAATGGCTTTTAAATCACCATATATGGCAATGTGTAATAAATGGATCCTGTTTGCAAATAGTAATAGTCCCAAAAGTTCAGCCTTGATGTTAGAGCAAGCACCGCCATTTCAATATAGGAGGTATTGGGAATGTGGATTGATCCTGATCTCTGCCCCCCACATCCACAAGTGCCAAATTGAACAGCCCAGTCAAATAAACCTGTGGGAAATTGTAAATGTAAAAAAAATCTGGGAACCTGGAAGGGCTTTGAGGAGGAGTTACCCATCTAGTGGTATCCATCTATACCCACAGTCTGAATTGCTGTAAACAGGCAACTTGCGAGTGTACCTATTTTGCTTTCTGTGTGCAGGTTCAATTTGATAGGTTTAGGAAGAATGACTTCAACAACATTTCAAATTACATTGCTGGATGTTTAGAAAATTTTCAAACTGTTAAATGTATGAATTGAATCATACGTTGGGAGGGGACTCTCAAAGGCAGAAATGCGGTTTGGACGATTACTAGTTTTATTGACTAAAATATCTTCAATCGATCTCAATCAAGAAGGTTTTGACCTATGATGTATGATGACAAGAAATTTCTGAAACTTGGATTGGAATTCCAAGTTTTTGGGTGTCACAATTGCAGATCACTGTGCAATTAACATCAGTAAAAATTTCGTTTTTTGCCTAATGGTTCTGTAAGATTTCAGTTATGTGGGTTTGAAAATCTCATTCTGGGTAGCAAGGGACATGCATACATAATCGACTCTGGTTAACAGAATTCTTGAAACAAAAAAATATGCTAACAAAGAATTCTTCTGCCAACCGCCTAATTTATATGTATGTGTTCTGAAAAAACAGGGGAAAACCATGAAACTCAATTGGAAGACAGCGAAGGGTCACCTGGTCCAGAAATCTTAAGAGCAGATCTCTGTCTTTCTCATCGCTATTGTCTTTAGATTCGGCGTCTTGTCCATGAGGATCATGTGACTTATCATTACTGAGTAGACGATGGAGAGCCGATTCATTACAGTCCTGCTTTGGCATCTTGTCCATGAGGATCATGTGACTTATCATTACTGAGTAGACGATGGACAGCCGATTCATTACAGTCCTGCTTTGGGTATCCATGTGATCTTCTGTACCTGGGTATTCGCTGGTGTCAATTTCAGCAATGCTGAGCAGCACATGGACGAAGTCAGTTGATCTGCGTCTGCCGTTGTCCAATCACGGTTAATGGGATACTGTTACGAAATTGATGTTGGTCCACCATTCTCTCAACGGTATGGAATAGACTCGTGGAAAACCAACTATGTCCTTAACACAAACTCACTTTGCCATTCATTAACGAAGAAAAAGTGATCATCAAAACATAAACCGTTGTCCAATCACGGTTAATGGGATATTGTTACGAAATGGATGTTGGTCCACCATTCTCTCAACGGTATGGAATAGACTCGTGGAAAACCAACTACGTCCTTAACACAAAATACTTACTTTGCCATTCATTTACGAAGAAGAAGTGATCATCAAGACATAAACCGTTGTCCAATCACGGTTAATGGGATACTGTTACGAAATGGATGTTGGTCCACCATTCTCTCAACCGGTATGGAATAGACTCATGGAAGGTATGCGTGCCAAAATTCTCTGGCTTTAATTGAGAAATTAAAGAATAAAGTTGAAACCCAAATAGTTTTTGCGATGTTCGAAACAAAAATAACTGAAGCCATCGTTATGGAAGGACTCTCTGTAACACCCGACGCTTTGCTTCAACGAATCAAAGGTAAACCAACTGATAGTTTCTTCGGAAAAATCATGTTGGATTGAAGTAGAATAAATTAACGTGAAACTTTGCGGTGCATTTGACCTTCAGCGACCGATTCCCACGGACTGTAATGTATAGCTGAATTCTTTTCATCATGTTCTAACACAGTATTACGCGAGGAACAGTGAGTGCTCAATCACATTATACTAATAGTATGCCAGTCAGCTGACCTTAATTTGATTGAAGATTTCACATCCCATGCTTATTGGAATTTTCTTTAATCTTAAACATTCCATATGAAATGCCTCAGAATGTTCTATAACAGCCAATACAGTTTATTTATAAATAGGAGTGCTAAGGACCGACTTTATTGCATTATAGAGTTTACACGAAATCTGTTGAAGGACATAGCGAGAGGAAGTCTGCCTTGTGCTGCCATAAATAAGTACCAAACCTACTGTGCGCTTGGTGACCCCCACCATACCTGGTAAATACAAGTTCTGGAGATATTCAATTCAGGGCATGGTTGACGCTCTTTATAATAGAAAGTTAAATTACGGAAACTGCTTCTTAGCTCAACTTCTGCATTGACATTTTCTAAGGTGACGTTACACAGTTGATACAAAAGACGAAAGCTATATCAGAATTGTGTTGGCTGTTTAGAATTATGAGGAAACTGCGTAAATAAAGAATTAAAATAGACAATGCATCAAACTCCGCATGAACATTGTTTTAAAGAGAAGCAAAGATATTTAAGAATTCATGATTTCTTCCCTTAGAAATATGTAAAATGCAATGGTAAATTGTAGGGTTTGGTACAAGAAAGGGTCGTAAGCGTCAGCTTTGAGTGTTCTCACTCTTTCCTGGCAAATTTTAGCATTTGAAAACAAATCATCCAAGAAGATTCGAGAAACTAGGCTCTCGAGGAATTGTAAGTGAATGCTCATCTCATATCTATAGTTACCCTATTTCAAAAGCATGGGCCACCATTTCTAAATACGCGAAAAGTAACAGAAAGTAAGCAAAAGTGTCAATTTTTTTTCAAAATATAGGTCTTACAAGACTGAAGAACACCAGAAAACGGAAGATTTTTCCTCTTTCATCCCCAAACCGCTTTTCACTATCTAATGTGACTTTTCCCACCTAGTTACCCAGAAAGGAGCAAAATTCCAACACTTGAGCCTAGCATTACAGTCCTGCTTTGGGTATCCATGTGATCTTCTGTACCCGGGTATGCGCTGGTGTCAATTTCAACAATGCTGAGCAGCGCATGACGAAGTCGGTTGATCTGCGTTGCCTCTGACTGGGCTAATGTATCCTATTTCATAGTAAGGTGGAAGAGATTAATAATATTCATTGAGTTAGTTAGTTAGTTAGGTTGAAGAAGTTATTAGATTTAATGGTGTAAAACATTTCAATCGTCTAACATTTCATTCAATGGCCCAAATACTGAGAAAGTGGCAGCTAGGAAAGTTGTTTTCAAATAATAATGCCTTACGGCGTAATTATTGTAAAATTCAACGTGATGAAGGAGCAATCTATTAATATTAAAAATACCATTATTATGAATATTGCGTACCATTATTATTAAAGATTTTTTATTTAGATAAAGATATTATTGACTTATATGGGCTCTATAAATTGTCTTTTAAAATGAAAAGTTCTCAAATCTATACACAAAATATATTTTGCTAATAGACATTTTTATATTAATTGGTTATTTAAAAGAAAAAAAAGGGTGGAGGGTTATAATGTAATTCAATATTTTTTAATTAATTTTTATCATTTTTATGGTTTATTTTTTCTAAAAACTCTCTAACATCTAATATGTCGTGTTTAACATTTAACATTTATAATTAATGTTAGTCTTACTTAAAAATCAATCTAATTGTTATTATGTATAAACATAATATAAATTTAAAATGTAAAATAAAGAGATTTATGAACTTAAAACCTATAATACCATTTGTTTTTCAGTTTTTCTATAAGTACACTTAGAAACCACAAACGCAGAGTGTTTGGCTTGGCATCTAGTTACATTATAAGTGATTGAAGATTCAATGTATTCACTTTCTCATATGAGTTTTGAAGATTCAATGTTTTCACTTTCTCATTATTTTTCACATACTAACTCTACGACATCTTAGCATTTCATAGTATTAAATATTCTAAATCATGTATTAAAATAAAAAAATCATCCCTAATTCTATTAGAACTAAAAACATTTTTTATAAAATTCATTTAAAAAAAAATGTTTGAATCCATTTTAAAAAGAAATATATTTGAAAATATACCTTATCCCAAATTTATATTATTTTATACATTTAAATTCAAAATCAGTATGACCTCAATATTAACTTACTCAAAATAAAATAGAATGCACAATGTTTGGCTTGGTATCCAGCTACATTATAAGTGCTTGAAGGTTCAATGTATTTATTAGTCCCTGCCCCTTCGGGGCTGGCAAGGACTATTGTAATCGATTTTTTTCATTTTGATTAATTTGCAAATAAACGAAGCTGCAAACCAAGTAATTAGGATAAAGTTTTAAAGTTATATTCTATAAAGTGTTTTCTTACCACCAATAAGGAAATTTCCACCGCTATTCCAACCACTCAAGAATCTGGCCATGAGAATATTTCAACCGCTATTCACCATTAGCTATTTTCCATGGTTGAGACTAATTTACATGATCACTTACTAGTGAACTCTTCGTCCAAGGTTTGGATTAATGGATCCCAAATCAGTGGAGCACGGTCAACTTTTACAAAAACCTTTTGACAGATGCGTTACAACTGAGAATATTACAAAACAGATTGGACTAAAACAGATGACATCTGTTGGGTGATTTTTAGACTTCTGCCACTATTCCTCCTGTATTTCAACACATATTTTCTATGAAATTTATTAAGTGAATACTGAATGAGTTGGACCCATGTTAAAACAATATGTTAGAAATCCAATTCAATGCCTAAACACAAAGGATAGAAAACATTTTTGCACTTGAATTGATTATGAGAATATCTCAGGTTTTATATTTTTCCTTTGCATTTATAGAGTTCTACAATCTGCTATTATAGATTATCATTCTGTGGTATCACGGCTCAAACGTACTCTATAAATTTTAGCCACCAGCCAAGATGTTTTCAACTAACATTGCACTTTTAATAAGAACTTGTTTGAATTTTTGTACGTTTTCAAACGACCGAGTTAAATTTAAGTTTCCATGACGAACATTAAGTTCTAAACTGTATAAATTTTAGCCACCAGCCAAAATGTTTTCAGCTAACAGTGCACTTTTAATAAGAACTTGTTTTCTATGTTTTCAAACGATGGAGTTAAATTTAAGTTTCCCTGATGAACATTAAGTTCTAATTAATATTTTGTTTTATTTTTAATAGACACATAAAATATATAGCGGATATAAAAATATCTGTTGAATTTTGGGATTTAACGAATTTAACTCAAGTTTCCAGAGTTCCTTGAGTTGGTCCTCGAATGAAATCGGATGTCTTCCATTCATTATTCATAATTTCTACGATAATACTCTTTTGCCATATATTAAAGTTTTCATGAAGATCACCCATTGCAAGAGTTATCCACAATTAAGAAACTATAGTTGACTAGTTAAAAATCTATAGTTTTAAATAGCTATCACGATTGGGCATTTACTATGATTGCAGAAGTTATCTATTTGAAATACTCAACTTGGCTGACATGAACAAATGAGACACTTAATAATTTATTCATTTTAATTAGCTTAAAATTCGAGTAATAAAATTACAACTTCAACATCTTTCGAACAACAAAGTTATTTAATTAGTTTAAATCTGAGCAATAAAATTACAACTTCAACATTATTTAATTAACTTAAATCCGAACAATAAAATTACAACTTCAACATCTTTCGAGCAACAAAGTTATTCCAGCTCAAAACAAAGACTAGCTGCCTTGTAGCACTCCTTGTTTTTTTATATAAATTATGAAGATTCCATGTTTTCACTTTTTCCTTACTTTTCTTATGTTAACTCCACAATATCTTAATATTTCATTGTATTAAATGCATGTACTAAATAAAATCTAATACTTAACATTATTCTCCATATTTAAAGATTTTAAAAGCTAATTTATTTGATCATAAGAATACGCTATACATTTGCTTGCCCATTAGTAGTGGCTATAGTATTATATGACAAGACACCAAAACTACTAATTATTCCCAAAGAAAACAGGTTCGTCCGTTTGCGCGCTACGTAAATTGTCAAATCCATTTTTTTTAATGCTAAAGTATAAATTAACAATAAAGTCTTCCCTTTTTTGTGTCAAGCAGAAAATATTTACTGGAGAACTAACCTCTTTCATATTCAAATTAGTATGAAACCAACAATCAAACTAAAACAAAGAAAAAGACGAATTTAGAGTTTTGCGTGACTTATTTCACAATACTAATTCTTTTAGGCAAAAGAAAAGTTACGAAATAAAATTTCTGAACACGAGAACCAACTAAAATATTAAGAATGCAATAAAAATTTAAAGTTGAAATTTCCAGCACATGAAGGGTAACAAAATAAAACTACACCCAATAATTTTATATTAACTCTCCACCCATGTCCCTAAGTTTCTAACTAAATTCTCAGCCATTATATTCTAGTACCCACTTTCTCGAAAAGTGCAAAAGCTCATTATAATATCAAGATGATGTTTATTTCCATGATTCAAAATCAAAATTCATTGAGAACATAATAATAAGTTTTTTTTTTTAATTACAAAAAAAAGCATATTGATGATAAAGTTTAAAGCATATTGAGAATACCTATTTTGTTTTGATACCCATAATGAGCATGAAAACATATTGATAGAATATATTTATTGATTGAAAATAAAAGCTTTATTGAGAAGTTTGAAAATATAAAGTTTAAAGCATATTGAGAATACCTATTTTGTTTTGATACCCATAATGAGCATGAAAACATATTGATAGAATATATTTATTGATTGAAAATAAAAGCTTTATTGAGAAGTTTGAAAATAAAAAGATATTAATAGTTAAACATATCGATATGGAGAACAAATAGTTTGAGAAAGAGCACCTAAAAGAGATTTTCTAAAATGTATTGATAAGAAATGGTTTGAAGAGGAAAACTCATTTATAATAAATCATATTTATAAGGATAACGAATTCTCTGTGAACTAGAACCAAAATATCTTAATAACGAAGATCAATTGTTCGAGAAAAAAATCGATAATTTGAGAACCAATCAAAAGTTATTGGTAATGACATTATAGTTTAGCAATGGCTAAGTATAAGCAAGTATTGTTTACATATATGTTAACTTGGATGAAAAGTTAAGGACAATATGAACAAGACAAATTCCAATTTCTTTTAAGATTTTCTCTATCAATTTCTTGCACTTCTGAAATGTAATCAATTGTCTACTTGAAATAAAAGTTTAGAAGAGACTATATCACTAATGCTAGCACAACACACATAATTGAGAAGACACAATATGCATAATTGAGAAGAGGATTTTTGGGTGTTATAAATTTATCATCCCCATTTAAGCAAGTTGATGATTGAATCCATATTTTTCACATCCATGGAACTATAAATATTTTAAGTCGTGCCTACAAAATGAGATTTTAAGGCTTGGAGGGATGTTTTCATGATTCTTCAGAATTTCACAAGTCATTTCACTGCATTGTGAAAGGACCATTTCAAAGTTGGAAATAACAACTTTTTTTTCACAACTTTGGTGATCATACATCTTAGTTATTGCATGTTAAGTTTGTAACTCCATCTAGAAAGAGTGAAATGGGTGGTGTTGCACCACTGTAAAATAATTAATCACACTATGTAGGCTGAGAAATTGGTGTAGTGTGACTTAGTCAAACTGGAATAATGACATGATATGGACTAGTACTCTAAAGTATTGATGACAAACTAACATTAGGAGTTTAAACTAAATAGAAACATATTCTGAGGATAGACCAGACGACCTGCTACATTATTGGATGAATTTCGGACAGGGTTGAGGGGTTCTCAGATCGCTTTTCCTGCATACAAAAAATTAACAGAAACAAACCATAGGAGTTTCTTCTCTTCTTTATTGATCACAAAAAACTTTATTCACATGACTTGATTACAATGAACCCAATGAGGGGTATTTAAACATTTTCCGACTAGTGAGTCACCTAAAATATCTTGATATGCAAACACCCTCAAAATTTGACTTTGACTTAAATTGACTTGACTAAATCTCTAAATTTAGCCAACTCCTATTGTGGGAGTAACTAACTTATTTTAACACTCCCCCCTTAATTACGATCGTATGATTCAACATAACTCAAACATGACTCAACTATGCATGCTAGGCTTACAATAGAAATTGATTCAATTATCACTCAAACATGTTTGTTGATCTATGTCTCAGCTAGGCTTACAATGAATCAAAACTTTTACAATTTTGCATTTTCTTTTTCATTTCTTCCAAATTTATATCCTCAAATTTGCTTCATTCTTTGTTGCACGTTCTTATTGTAGGCTCTATATTTATTTACTTGCTACTGCTGCAATTTTTCTTTGATTTTTCTTGAATTTGTGCTAAAAAACAATTTGATCTTGTCTTCTAAACCTTCCTCTTCAATTATTCATTCAACCATGGATTGCTACCACAAAATTACATCTTCAAAATGTCTTATTCCCTTTGTTGTGTGTGCTTCATATTCATGTCTTTCATTCTACCATATTTCTTGATAGAAGAATTTTATCTCTTCTTGACTCCATTGTGGAAAAACGTTTTTAGTGCATTCTTCTTTGTTTTCAAAAACATCTATGTCATTATTTTCACTTTCAGCATCAGGTACTATTGCTTTTTTCTTGTAATATTCACACTCAAGATCATCATTCACCATTTCATTCAATTCTTTTATTCTAATTGTTGATTTAAGACTCGCGTCAATTTTTTCAATTGGTTTATCAATTCATTCTTCTATGAGCTTTAAATATGCATCAAACTTATTAACAACATTGACTCTCAACTTCTGCTACCATGCTATTTTGAGCACCTGCATAAAAAAATGTTAAAAAATCTTTATTATGCTCTTCAGTGAAAGATTCTTGCTCTACCTCTTCCTTCTCTGCTTTCTTTTCTACTGTTTTACAAACCTCTGCTGCTACAAATATGTTGTATTCCACTTGGCTTCCAAACACAAGTGGGTTTCTCTCACCAAATAGCAACATATCAATATGTTATTTTTATTGCATCATGTGCAACCACTCATCACCAGTTAATGGTTCTTCATCAATTTTAACTTCAACAATTCCAATTGTTGGATCCATCAAACCACTTTCTACTCTATTGATAGATTTATCTAAGCCAAACTCAATTGTTTCTTGTTCACACACTACATCATGAGAAGTTCCAAATACTTCATAACTTGCTGCTACATTAACAACTTCAACCTTCAATTTTTCATCAACCATGAAACTTACCATATTACCACAATCCATTCTTGTTTCAAAAAAGAAACCACACATTATTTCAAAAAAGAAACCACACATTACATCAACATAATCCTCATCCACCCTATGGTGGGATATCCGAGCATGCGTGTGCTCATTGCCAATTTCAGCTTCACCAAATTCATTAGCTATGGCCAGATTCACCAATGCACATCTTACTTTGCAGTCAACATCCACATGTGTCTCATAACAATGGGATTCACAATCATCTACACCATCCATGTTACTATGGAGGGCTTGAGCATTGATATGCTCCTGCTCTGTTTCACATACACAGGCTTCAAATTCTCTCTTTGCAAGTTACATCTTCTTCATCCATTTGCATGCTTGCATAATGGGTTTCAATTTTATATGTTTGACGAACATCTTCCACTTTTGAGTGGTATTCTCCAAGCTTTTTTGTCCTCTCGGAGTCTTGCTCATCTACTCTCAGATCTGCGTGTTGAATTTTGCAATAAGAAACAATGAAATTGGCATCCAGAAACAACATGACAACACCTACACTAGTGTGGGACCACAAGTCATGTAATGATGGGTCCTAGCGATACATTAGTGTGAAATTCAATTTATTTAATAAATTGGATATATGCCAAATTTAATTATCCCTTAATTAAATTGGATAATAAAATGTAATATTATCTCATGATCACTTGTAATAGTTAACTGAGTGTGATAAACTCAGTTAGCTCATGTATTTCGAGTTGAGGGTAGTTGGTGAGGCATCTAGAGTGATTCTATGTGTTTTAGAGTTCAAGTTGCAGTTAAGTGCATGAGCTTAATGCATGAGTAATCAATTAACTCAGTTAGGTGAGTTAAAGTCAGTTGGACTAGTTGTAATTGTTTGTTGCACTAGTGAGAGATCAAGTGAATTAAATATTATTTAATACACAATTAGTGATTTGTCATGCAACTGATGATTTACTATTAATAGTTGCATGCATGTCAATTCCAGTGGAGACCAAGTTGAGACAAAGGTTAAAGAGAAGTTAAATATCAGTTGTGATATTAGCACACTACCCAGATGCAGTTAAAACACCACATGATGCCCATGAAACTTAGCGCAGTTGAGGAAGGCTGAAATTCCTAGATAATAGGGATTGCATTCATCAAGAATTGCGTGAGCAAGGCGGGTTAAAGATAGGCTGAGAATTGGCTTAGTGTTGGCCCGATTTTGTCTGGATCAGTGTGAGACAATAGGCAGACTACAGGAGACTCTTGTGAGAAGAGTGCATTGTAATTGTTTCATGATTCCTTGGGGAATATACAATATATGATAGAGGGGTTTTGAGCAACAAGCTTTCCCTAGGAAAATATATGTGTTGTGGTTTTATTTTCTTCTCTCTTTACTTGTTGTGATTGGTAGTCATTTTTATTTCCGCAATTGATTTGTAGAAGGATTTAGTATCTAGCTTTAGTACATTTCTTGATCAAATTAAATACATTGATATACATATGTTTGTATAATTTCTACATGGTATTGGACCTATGTTAGAGATTTTCTACATGGTATCAGAGCACAGGAAATCACTATAATGGAGGAGAAGTTGAGTTTGTGACTAAATATAATTTGAATTTGCAAAAGTATTCTTGGTGCGGCATGCAAATCAGGATCGAAATGGCTTTCAATGGCTTGAGATTGGAGTATGCACTAGAGGGAAACTCTAACTATATTGCATTGAAATACAAGATGGAGGCAGTACTGGAGGACGATGGGTTGAAATAATTCATTGATAATGATGTTCCCAAACCCACTACAGCAGATGCCACAAATCTTGATGCTAGCAAAAGAAGGTTTCAAGGGCAAGGAGGATCTTATTGGAGGGAGTACGAGACCACATTGTCTCAAGTCTCTATGGCAAAGCAACTCATATGCAATGTGGAAGGCTTTGACAGATCTATTTCAGAGTAGCAGTGATCATAGAAAATTGGCACTGAAGGACAAGCGCATGCAATGGCATTCCTTTCTTGTTGAGAGGGAGCGTTGAAGTTTGCAACAAGAAACAGTGAAATTGGCATCTAGAAACAACATGACAACACCTACAATAGTGTGGGACCATAGGTCGTGTAATGATGGGTCCTAGCGATACATTAGTGTGAATTTAAATTTATTTAATAAATTGGATATGTGTCAAATTTAATTATCCCTTAATTAAATTGGACAATAAAATGGAATTTTATCTCATGATCACTTGTAATAGTTAATTGAGTGTGATAAACTCAGTTAGCTCATGTATTTCAAGTTGAGGGTAGTTGGTGAGGCATGCAGAGTGATTCTATGTGTTATAGTTCAAGTTGCAGTTAAGTGCATGAGTAATCAGTTAACTCAATTAGGCAAGTTAAACTCAGTTGGACTAGTTGTAACCGTTTGTTGCACTAGTGAGAGATCAAGTGAATCAAATATTATTTAATTCACAATCAGTGATCTGCCATGCAACTGATGATTTACTATTAATAGCTACATGCATGTCAGTTCCACTGGAGACCTAGTTGAGACAAAGGTTAAAGGGAAGTTAACTATCAGTTGTGATATTAGAATATTGCCTAGATGCAGTTAAAACACCATAGGATGCCCATGATACTTAGTGCAATTGACGAAAGATCAAAATTCCTTGAGAATAGGGATTGCATTCATCAAGAATTGCGTGAGCAAGGCAGGCTGAAGATAGGCTGAGAATTGGCTAAGTGTTGGCCCGATTTTGTCTAGATCAGTGTGAGACAATAGGTTGATTGCAGGAGAATCTTGTGAGAAGAGTGCATTGTAATTGTTTCATGATTCCTTGTGGAATATACAATATATGATAGAGGGGTTTTGAGCAGCAAGCTTTCACCGAGAAAATATCTGTGTTGTGGTTTGATTTGCTTCTTTCTTTACTTGTTGTGATTGGCGATCTTGTTTATTTTCCGCAATTGATTTGTAGAAGGATTTAGTATCTAGATTTAGTACATTGATTGATCGGATTGAATCCATTGTTATACATATGTTTGTATAATTTCTACATGATATCAGAGTCATGTTAGAGGATTCCCACAATGCGGTTAACTCAATAGATTGTGACACTTCTTGTTGCTGCATGTCACTCCCCCTTGCACCAAATAATGCTTTCAAGATCTTCCATGTTTCCTTGGAAGTTATAGATTTTTCTACCTTGCACATAATTGTTTCATCCATTTCTTCTCAATGAAACTCAAAGTTAGGGCATCTTTAAACCTGGGAAGTGGTAGCAGATCCATGATACACCAATCAACCTTGATTTCATCTCCATCTTCTGCTAGACTTCTCAATTCCTTGGCTGCGACCTGAACCTCTCTAAACACAACAACAATCTGTGCCTCTTCTTTTTTATCCATTTTCTTAGTCTTCTTCAGTCATGCTTGTAGAAATTCCCTTGAATAAATCACTTATTCAACTGAGATTATCCTGGTCACATACTATTTGAGCTTCATACATAACACATAATCTCTTCTACGCATTAATCATCACATGCGGAAATAAAAACAACAAACGGTATTGAAAACATTCACATGCGCACATAGAAATTCAACACATATAACAAAGTATGTATACCGGGGAAAGCTTACAGCTGAAAACCCCCTACTGTCTGTATCTTATAATGAAGAAGAATCATGTAACAATATTAGTACAATACTCCTCACAAGTACTCAGTACTGTCTCCAAAAGTTACACACAAACTAGCTTAGTTTTGAACAAGTCACGGGTTCAAAACTCCTCCATTGTTTGTCTGCCTCTACTGCGCAATCCAAGATGAGAGAATGGATGGAATGAATTTGAATTCCCTTGGCTTCAACTGCGCAATCCTCATTGGAACTATCCTCCAATTATTGTGCAAATCTCATGCACACTATAGTCACAACTAATAGTAGACTCCACCCTTTCACCCACCTCTAACACCTGTCTCCACTGAACTGTCCATGCACTGAGTTAACTGATGTGTTCTTTAGTTGAATAATGAGTTAATAATTAGTGAATTAATTAATAATTAATTCACACCACTCATCTCTAGTGTATTAGCCAGTTAAACTAAATACAACTAGTTCAACTAAGTTAAACAGAACACAACTCCACCAACTGTCTCATCAAATCCACCAAACTCTGCCACATGAGTTCTAACTGAAGTCAACCATGCAATAGCTCAACTAACCCATAGGAAATTTGGATTTCCTTCTGCCAGCTGCATGTGCCACATCTGTAGCTCGAACTGAAGTGCTCCAAGAGGAAAAGATAATGTTTATAGTCTAAATATTATTAAGAGCTAATAATATTTGACTGATCTATTTTTAGACAGGCAGTCTAAAAATAGACTTCGACCTATATGTATAAAAATAGCTATCCATCTATTTTTACCAACTTGACCAATCATCCAAGAATAGCATCCCGCAACTCCTATACCATGCTTCATATGTCTAAAAATAGACTTTTCGACAAAAATCACATGTGTGGTCCCCACCTAGTTTAGGTGATCACTTTCCAACTAGGATCAGGAAAGATGTTTCAAGAGGCCTCCTTCACTGTTTCTTGTTGCCATTTTCAACACTCCCTCTCAACAAGAAAGGATTGTCTTTGCATGCGACATGCAACTCCATGCATTCGCCCTACAACCTTCACAAGCGCCATGCATCTCCATGCATGCGACATGCAACTCCATGCATTCGTCATGCACCCTTTGTATGCGTCATGCAAACTCATGCATGCACCATGAAACTCCATGCATGCGCCATGCACCCTTTGCATGCAACATCTCTGAAACTGAATAGGCTCCAAACAACTCAATCAGTCTGATGCATCTATCATCAAAGTCTTCGACTTCTGCTGGTACCAACTGCACATGTCATTAGGAACCACTGCACTGTCGAACTCTTGCACCCATGCACTCTGCACTTGCTGTCAACTCTAATCCGCGCTCCAGTATCCGACACTGTCACTTTGATCTACCTGCATAAATCCAACTCATCTGCTACTGCTGCGCTGTGGGCACCTCGTAGCCAGGTTCAACTCATGAGATCCACACCATCTCATGAATCCTGCCCAAAAATCTCCTCTTGGGATTAATCATGCATGTCGCCCCACCTCTCACTTGGTGGTATAGCTGCATGCACTCCCTCTGCCCATCTGGCACGAAATTTCTCTGCATGAGTGGTTTCTTCCACTCCATGATCCTCTTGTGGCTGCTCCACATCCCGAGGTTCACCTTCACCTGCATGCAAAACTTGCTCCCTCTCAAGCATCAGTTGCATGTCTTTCTCCTGCTTCCCAACAGTAAGAAGCTACGTAGACATCCCATCTACTTCAAGTCTGTAGAGATTCTTTCCCCAAATCCAAACCTTCTTGACTTGTCCCGTTGCCTTGTGCCGAAGGAAAAAATTTCCTTCTCTGAAGACAACTTCATACCCTTTATCCTCTAACATTGCGACTGAGATTAAATTCTTTGTTAGACCTGGTACATGCAATACATCTTGTAAAAGAATGAGTTTACTCTCCACTTCTCAAAAGGTTATGGTACCAATGCCGGTCGCATTGTATCGTCCACCGTCGCCCAACTCAACATGCATCTGGAGACCTTTCTCCACCAAGTCACTGAAAAGATTTGCATCTCCCCTCATGTGAAAGGAAGCGCCACTATCAAAATACCACCCTGATCCCAATGCACTAGACACCATGCATGCAATCAATGAGAAGTCCAGCTCAAATTGCGAGGCAAGAGCCTCACCAGCTGCAGCTCCAGCAGCCTGCTTGCTCTTCTTATTTTGTGGACAATTCGTGGCGTAATGTCCATGATCGTGACAGTGAAAACACTTCACTTTGGACATGTCACGCTTTTTACCATCCGCACCGGATTGAGAAGCCTTCTCCTTGCCCTTCCCTTTCCTTGCTTTGGCAGCCAAAGCGCAGTCTTCTTCATCAGATGCCTTTGATGAAGATCCGTCCCTGGTACTCCACCTTATCTCCTCTTGCACAAGATCAGACCACAGTCTTTCCCATCCTGGCAATTTCTCCCGACCATTGACACTGTCCTGATATGCATGCAAACTTTTCGAAAGCCCGAGGAGAGCCAAGCTCGCCAGTTCCTCATCCTCCACACTAACTCCTACACTCCCAAGTTCACCCCTGCAGTGGACAAACTTTGTCAAGTATACCGGAATAGTGTCATTCTTCTCCATCTTTATTTTCCTGAGTTTATCCTTGAGCGCCAACTTCCTTTGGTCGCTTTTGCTCTGGAACAATTCTGTCAAAGCTTTCCACATCAAGAATGGAGAAGCTTTACCATGCAGGCTGGATACTATGTGATCCTTCATGCCCTCCAACAGAATCCTTCGACACCTTGATGTCTTCTTTTGCCAAGCTTCAATCACAGCAGCATCCGTAGAAGTAGGCTTTGGAATTTCTTTCTCTATGAATTCCAACAGCCCATTTTCATCTAACACTGCCTCCATCCTGTCTATCCATGCAATATAATTCGAGCTGCCTTCCAAGGCATACTCCAATCGCAATCCGACGAAAGACATCTTTGCTTTTGACACCAATAAAAAACAATTCTTCAATTCGAATTCCAACGGCTCCAAACTCCACCGCTTCTGATCTAAAAATTTGTGAGAACAAATTATTTCCAAATCAGAGATCGACTGCATGGGCATTTACCAGACCTTTCACCTTCAAAGAAGGATGAATCCGGAGACTACCTGGCCCGATTACAGACTCTGCCTGAAGAAATAAAATGCAATCACTTTCTGAATAATAGATCTGATGATCAATATCTCTCTGATACCATGTAGAAATTCCCTTGAATAAATCACTTATTCAAATGAGATTATCCTGGTCACATACTATTTGAGCTTCATACATAACACATAATCTCTTCTACGCATTAATCATCACATGTGGAAATAAAAACAACAAGCGGTATTGAAAACATTCACATGCGCACATAGAAATTCAACACATATAACACAGTATGTATAACGGGGAAAGCTTACAGCTGAAAACCCCCTAATGTCTGTATATTATAGTGAAGAATAATCATGTAACAATCTCAGTACAATACTCCTCACAAGTACTCAGTACTGTCTCCAAAAGTTACACACAAACTAGCTTAGTTTTGAACAAGTCACAGGTTCAAAACTCCTCCACTGTTTGCCTGCCTCTACTGCGCAATCCAAGATGAGAGAATGGAATAGAATGAATTTGAATTCCCTTGGCTTTAACTGCGCAATCCTCATTGGCAATCTCCTCCAATGATTGTGCAAATCTCATGCACACTATAGTCACAACTGATAGTAGACTCCACCCTTTCACCCACCTCTAACACTGGGTCTCCACCGAACTGTCCATGCACCGCCGTTAACTGATGTATTTCTTGAGTCAATAATGAGTTAATAATTAGTGAATTAACTAATAATTAATCGACCAAACCGATCTCTAGTGTAATAGCCGTTAAACTAATTACAACACTAGTTCAACTAAGTTAAACAAGTAACAACCCACCAACCGTCTCATCAACTCCGCCAAACTCTCGCACATGAAGTTCTAACTGAAGTCAACCATGCATTAGCTCAACTAACCCTTAGGAAATTCAAATTTCCTTCTGTCAGCTGCATGTGCCACATCCAAGCATCAAACTGAAGTGTCCAAGAGGATAAGATAATGTTTATAGTCCAAATATTATTAAGAGCTAATAATATTCGACTGTTATATTTTTAGACAGGCAGTCTAAAAATAGACTTCGACCTGTATGTCTAAAAATATTTGTCCATCCATTTTTACCAACTTGACCAATCATCCAAGAATAGCATCCCGCAACTCCTAGACCATGCTCCATATGTCTAAAAATAGACATAGTCTAAAAATAGACTTTTCGACAAAATTCACATGTGTGGTCCCCACCTAGTTTAGGTGATCACTTTCCAACTAGGATCAGGAAAGATGTTTCAGGAGGCCTCCTTCACTGTTTCTTGTTGCCATTTTCAACACTCCCTCTCAACAAGAAAGGATTTTCTTTGCATGCGACATGCAACTCCATGCATTCGCCCTGCAACCTTCACAAGCGCCATGCAACTCCATGCATTCGCCATGCACCCTTTGTATGCACCTTGAAAACTCATGCATGCACCACGCAACTCCATGCATGCGCCATGCACCCTTTACATGCAACATCTCCGAAACTGAATAGGCTCCAAACAACTCAATCAGTCTGATGCATCTATCATCAAAATATTCGACTTCTGTTGGTACCAACTGCACATGTCATCACGAACCACTGCGCGTTGAACTCTTGCACCCATGCGCTCTGCACTTGCTGTCAACTCTGATCCGCGCTCCAGTATCCGACACTGTCACTTTGATCTACCTGCATCAATCCAACTGATCTGCTATTGCTGCGCTGTGGGCACCTCGTAGCCAGGTTCAACTCATGAGATCCACACCATCTCATGAATCCTGCCCGTAAATTCTGGGATTAATCATGCATGTCGCCCCACCTCTCACCTGGTGGTATAGCCGCATGCACTCCCTCTGCCCATCTGGCACGAAATTTCTTTGCATTAGTGGTTGCTCCCACTCCATGATCCTCATCTTGTGGCCGCTCCACATCCCGAGGTTCACCCTTACCTGCATGCAAAAATTCTGCTCCTCTCGCTACCGCCTGCAGCGCTTTCTCCGTTCTGGCCGCAGGGAAGCTCCGTAGACATCCCATCTACTTCAAGCCTATATATATTATTTGCCCCAACCTAAACCTTCTTGACTTGTCCCGCGTTCCTGTGCCGAAGGAAAACTTTTCCTTCTCTCACACAACTTACCCTTTTATCCTCTAACATTGAGAGGAGATTAAATTCTTTGTTGCACTGCACATGCAACACATCTTGTAAAAGAATGAGTTTACCCGACCTCCTGAAAGGTTATGTACCAATGCCGGTCCGCATTGTATCGCTCCACCGTCGCCCAACTCAACATATCCGGAGACCTTTCTCCACCAAGTCACCGAAAATATTTGCATCTCCCGTCATGTGAAAGGAAGCGCCACTATCAAAATACCACCCTGATCCCAATGCACTAGACACCATGCATGCGATCAATGAGAAGTCCAGCTCAAATTGCGAGGCAAGAGCCTCACCAGTTGCAGCTCCAGCAGCCTGCTTGTTCTTCTTCTTTTGTGGACAATTCATGGCGTAATGTCCATGATCGTGACAGTGAAAACACTTCACTTTGGACATGTCACGCTTTTTACCATCCGCACCGGATTGAGAAGCGTTCTCCTTGCCCTTCCCTTTCCTTGCTTTGGCAGCCAAAGCGCAGTCTTCTTCATTAGATGCCTTTGATGAAGATCCGTCCCTGGTACTCCGCCTTATCTCCTCTTGCACAAGATCAGACCACAGTCTTTCCCATCCTGGAAATTTCTCCCGACCATTGACACTGTCCTGATATGCATGCCAACTTTTCGGAAGCCCGAGGAGAGCCAAGCTCACCAGTTCCTCATCCTCCACACTAACTCCTACACTCTCAAGTTCATCCCTGCAGTGGAAAAACTTTGTCAAGTATACTGGAATAGTGTCATTCTTCTCCATCTTTCTTTTCCTGAGTTTATCCTTGAGCGCCAACTTCCTTTGGTCGCTCTTGCTCTGGAACAATTATGTCAAAGCTTTCCACATCAAGGATGGAGAAGCTTTACCATGCAGGCTGGATACTATGTGATCCTTCACGCTCTCCAACAGAATCCTTCGACACCTTGCTGTCTTCTTTTGCCAAGCTTCAATCACAGCAGCATCCGTAAAAGTAAGTTTTGGAATTTCTTTCTCTATGAATTCCAACAGCCCATTGTCATCTAACACTACCTCCATCCTGTCTTTCCTTGCAATATAATTCGAGCTACCTTCCAAGGCATACTCCAATCGAAATCCGACGAAAGACATCTTTGCTTTTGACACCAAGAAAAAACAATTCTTCAATTCGAATTCCAACAGCTCCAAACTCCACCGCTTCTGATATAAAAATTCGTGAGAACAAATTATTTCCAAATCATAGATCGACTGCATGCGCATTTACCAGACCTTTCACCTTCAAAGAAGGATGAATCCGGAGGCTACCTGGCCCGATTGTAGACTCTGCCTGAAGAAATAAAATGCAATCACTTTCTGAATAATAGATCTGATGATCAATATCTCTCTGATACCATGTAGAAATTCACTTGAATAAATCACTTATTCAACCAAGATTATCCTGGTCACATACTATTTGAGCTTCACACATAACACATAATCTCTTCTACGCATTAATCATCACATGTGGAAATAAAAACAACAAACGGTATTGAAAACATTCACATGCGCACATAGAAATTCAACACATATAACACAGTATGTATACCGGGGAAAGCTTACAGCTGAAAACCCCATACTGTATATATATTATAATGAAGAATAATCATGTAACAATATCAATACAATACTCCTCACAAGTACTCAGTACTGTCTCCAAAAGTTACACACAAACTAGCTTAGTTTTGAACAAGTCACGGGTTCAAAACTCCTCCACTGTTTGCCTGCCTCTACTGCGCAATCCAAGATGAGAGAATGGAATAGAATGAATTCGAATTCCCTTGGCTTTAACTGCGCAATCCTCATTGGAAATCTCCTCCAATGATTTTGCAAATCTCATGCACACTATAGTCAACCATAGTAGACTCCACCCTTTCACCCACCTCTAACACCGGTCTCCACCGAACTATCCATGCAATCGCCGTTAACTCGATGTGTTCTTTAGTTGAATAATGAGTTAATAATTAGTGAATTAATCAATAATTAATTCACACCACTCATCTCTAGTGTATTAGCCAGCTAAACTAAATACAACTAGTTCAACTAAGTTAAATATAACACAACTCCACCAATCGTCTCATCAACTCCACCAAACTCGCCACATGAGTTCTAACTCGAAGTCAACCATGCAATAGCTCAACTAACCCATAGGAAATTCGAAATTTCCTTCCGCTAAATTCGCATGGGCCACATCCGTAGCTCCAACTGAAGTGCTGTAAGAGAATAACTGAAGTTTATAGTCCAAATATTATTAAGGGCTAATAATATTTGACTGACCTATTTTTAGACAGGCAGTCTAAAAATAGACTTCGACCTGTATGTCTAAAAATAGAGGTCCATCTATTTTTATCAACTCGACCAATCATCCAAGAATAGCATACTGCAACTCCTAGACCATGTTCCATATGTCTAAAAATAGACTTTGCGCCAAAAATAGCCTGCGGGCCCACTTAGTTTAGGTGATCACTTTCCAACTAGGATCGTGAAATATGTTTCTGAAGCCTCCTTTACCGTTTCTTGTTGCCATTTTCAACACTCCCTCTCAACAAGAAAGGACTGTCTTTGCATGCGACATGCAACTCCATGCATTCGCCCTGCAACCTTCACAAGCGCCATGCAACTCCATGCATGCAACATGCAACTCCATGCATTCGCCATGCACCCTTTGTATGCGCCATGCAAACTCATGCATGCACCATGAAACTCCATGCATGCGCCATGCACCCTTTGCATGCAACATCTCCGAAACTGAATAGGCTCCAAACAACTCAATCAGTCCGATGCATCTATCATCAAAGTCTTCGACTTCTGCTGGTACCAACTGCACATGTCATCAGGAACCAATGCGCTGTTGAACTCTTGCACCCATGCACTTTTCACTTGCTGTCAACTCTGAACCGCGCTCCAGTATCCAACACTGTCACTTTGATCTGCCTGCATCAATCCAATTGATCATGCTACTGCTGCGCTGTGGGCACCTCGTAGCCAGGTTCAACTCATGAGATCCACACCATCTCATGAACTCGCCCGTAAATATCCTCTTGGGATTACTCATGCATGTCGCCCCACCTCTCACCTGGTGGTATAGCCGCATGCACTCCCTCTGCCCATCTGGCACGAAATTTCTCTGCATGAGTGGTTTCTTCCACTCCATGATCCTCATCTTGTGGCTGCTCCACATCCCGAGGTTCACTATTACCTGCATGCAAAACTTGCTCCCTCTCAAGCATCAATTGCATGTCTTTCTTGCACTTCCCAACAGTAGGAAGCTCCGTAGACATCCCGTCTACTTCAAGTCTGTAGAGATTCTTTGCTCGAATCCCAACCTTCTTGACTTGTCCTGTTGCCTTGTGCCGAAGGAAAACTTTTCCTTCTCTGAAGACAACTTCATACCCTTTATTCTCTAACATTGCGACCGAGATCAAATTCTTTGTTAGACCTGGTACATGCAATACATCTTGTAAAAGAATGAGTTTACCTGACTCCGTCTGAAAGGTTATGGTACCAATGCCGGTCGCATTGTATCGTCCACCGTCGCCCAACTCAACATGCATCTGGAGACCTTTCTCCAGCAAGTCACTGAAAATATTTTCATCTCCCATCATGTGAAAGGAAGCGCCACTATCAAAATACCACCCTGATCCCAATGCACTAGACACCATGCATGCGATCAATGAGAATTCCAGCTCAAATTGCGAGGGAAGAGCCTCACCAGCTACAGCTTCAGCAGCCTGCTTGTTCTTGTTCCTTTGTGGACAATTCGTGGCATAATATCCATGATCGTGACAGTGAAAACACTTCACTTTGGACATGTCACGCTTTTTACCATCCGCACCGGATTGAGAAGCCTTCTCCTTGCCCTTCCCTTTCCTTGCTTTGGCAGCCAAAGCGCAGTCTTCTTCATCAGATGCCTTTGATGAAGATCCGTCCCTGGTACTCCGCCTTATCTCCTCTTGCACAAGATCAGACCACAGTCTTTCCCATCCTGGCAATTTCTCCCGACCATTGACACTGTCCTGATATGCATGCCAACTTTTCAGAAGCCCGAGGAGAGCCAAGCTCACTAGTTCCTCATCCTCCACACTAACTCCTACACTCCAAATTTCATCCCTGCAGTGGACAAAATTTTTCAAGTATACCGGAATAGTGTCATTCTTCTCCATCTTTATTTTCCTGCGTTTATCCTTGAGCGCCAACTTCCTTTGGTCGCTCTTGCTCTGGAACAATTCTGTCAAAGCTTTCCACATCAAGAATGGAGAAGCTTCACCATGCAGGCTGGATACTATGTGATCCTTCACACCCTCCAATAGAATCCTTCGACACCTTACTGTCTTCTTTTGCCAAGCTTCAATCACAGCAGCATCCTTAGAAGTAGGCTTTGGAATTTCTTTCTCTATGAATTCCAACAGCCCATTGTCATCTAACACTGCCTCCATCCTGTCTTTCGATGAAATATAATTCGAGCTTCCTTCCAAGGCATACTCCAATCGCAATCCGACGAAAGACATCTTTTCTTTTGACACCAAGAAAAAACAATTCTTCAATTCGAATTCCAACATCTCCAAACTCCACCGCTTCTGATCTAAAAATTCGTGAGAACAAATTATTTCCAAATCAGAGATCGACTGCATGGGCATTTACCAGACCTTTCACCTTCAAAGAAGGATGAATCCGGAGGCTACCTGGCCCGATTGCAGATTCTGCCTGAAGAAATAAAATGCAATCACTTTCTGAATAATAGATCTGATGATCAATATCTCTCTGATACCATGAAGAAATTCCCTTGAATAAATCACTTATTCAACCGAGATTATCCTGGTCACATACTATTTTAGCTTCATACATAACACATAATCTCTTCTACGCATTAATCATCACATGTGGAAATAAAAACAACAAGCGGTATTGAAAACATTCACATGCGCACATAGAAATTCAACACATATAACACAGTATGTATACCGGGGAAATATTACAGCTGAAAACCCCCTACTGGCTATATATTATAATGAATAATAATCATGTAACAATCTCAGTACAATACTCCTCACAAGTACTTAGTACTGTCTCCAAAAGTTACACACAAACTAGCTTAGTTTTGAACAAGTCACGGGTTCAAAACTCCTCCAATGTTTGCCTGCCTCTACTGCGCAATCCAAGATGAGAGAATGGAATAGAATGAATTCGAATTCCCTTGGCTTTAACTGTGCAATCCTGATAGGAAATCTCCTAAAATGATTGTGCAAATCTCAAGCACACTATAGTCACAACTGATAGTAGACTCCACCCTTTCACCCACCTCTAACACTGGTCTCCACTGAACTTTCCATGCACTGCTATTAACTGATGTGTTCTTTAGTTGAATAATGAGTTAATAATTAGTGAATTAATTAATAATTAATTCACACCACTCATCTCTAGTGTATTAGCCAGTTAAACTAAATACAACTAGTTCAACTAAGTTAAACAGAACACAACTCCACCAACTGTCTCATCAACTCCACCAAACTCTGCCACATGAGTTCTAAATGAAGTCAACCATGCAATAGCTCAACTAACCCCTAGGAAAAGCGTATTTCCTTCTGTCAGCTGCATGTGCCACATCCAAGCATCAAACTAAAGTGCTCTAAGAGGATAAGATAATGTTTATAGTCTGGGAAGACACATGAGCGAACATCATTTGACCGATTTGCTTTTAAGCTTCCTAAAAATAGACTTCGACCTCGTATGTCTAAAAATAGCTATCCATCTATTTTTACCAACTTGATCAATCATCCAAGAATAGCATCCCGCAACTCCTGCACTACGTTCTAAAAATAGACTTTTCGACAAAAATCACATGTGTGGTCCCCACCTAGTTTAGGTGATCACTTTCCAACTAGGATCAGGAAAGATGTTTCAGGAGGCCTCCTTCACTGTTTCTTGTTGCCATTTTCAACACTCCCTCTCAACAAGAAAGGACTGTCATTGCATGCGATATGCAACTCCATGCATTCGCCCTGCAACCTTCACAAGCGCCATGCAACTCCATGCATGCGACATGCAACTCCATGCATTCACCATGCACCCTTTGCATGCGCCATGCAAACTCATGCATGCACCATGCAACTCCATGCATGCGCCATGCACCCTTTGCATGCAACATCTCCGAAACTGAATAGGCTCCAAACAACTCAATCAGTCTGATGCATCTATCATCAAAGTCTTCGACTTCTGCTGGTACCAACTGCACATGTCATCAGGAACCACTGCATTGTTGAACTCTTGCACCCATGCACTCTGCACTTTCTGTCAACTCTGATCCGCGCTCCAGTATCCGACACTGTCACTTTGATCTGCCTGCATCAATCCAACTGATCTGCTACTGCTGCGTTGTGGGCACCTCGTAGCCAGGTTCAACTCATGAGATCCACACCATCTCATGAATCCTGCCCAGAAATCTCCTCTTGGGATTAATCATGCATGTCGCCCCACCTCTCACCTGGTGGTATAGCTGCATGCACTCCCTCTGCCCATCTGGCACGAAATTTCTCTGCACGAGTGGTTTCTTCCACTCCATGATCCTCTTGTGGCTGCTCCACATCCCGAGGTTCACCATCACCTGCATGCAAAACTTGCTCCCTCTCAAGCATCAGTTGCATGTCTTTCTCCTGCTTCCCAACAGTAGGAAGCTCCGTAGACATCCCATCTAATTCAAGTCTGTAGAGATTCTTTGCCTGAATCCCAACCTTCTTGACTTGTCCCGTTGCCTTGTGCCGAAGGAAAACTTTTGCTTCTCTGAAGACAACTTCATACCCTTTATCCTCTAACATTGCGAGTGAGATTAAATTCTTTGTTAGACCTGGTACATGCAATAAATCTTGTAAAAGAATGAGTTTACCTGACTCGCTCTGAAAGGTTATGGTACCAATGCCGGTCGCATTGTATCGTCCACCGTCGCCCAACTCAACATGCATCTGGAGACCTTTCTCCACCAAGTCACTGAAAATATTTGCATCTCCCGTCATGTGAAAGGAAGCGCCACTATCAAAATACCACCCTGATCCCAATGCACTAGACACCATGCATGCGATCAATGAGAAGTCCAGCTCAAATTGCGAGGCAAGAGCCTCACTGTGTCTACAGCCCAAAGAACTCCTCGCTTGTTCTTCTCTTTGGACACCCGTGGCGTAATGTCCATGATCGTGACAAAGGAAAACACTTCATTCATCACATGTCACGTTTGCTTCATGCACCATTGAGAAGCCTTCTCCTCGCTCTCTTCCTTCTTGCTTAAGGGCTTCAAAGCGGTGCCTCTCTTCATCGAGGCCTTTGATGAAGATCCATCCCCGGCACTCCGCCTTATCTCCTCTTGCACAAGATCGACTACGCCTTTTCCCATCTGAAATTCTCTATCCTTACCACGAAGACACTGTTATCTTGATATGCATGCCAACTTTTCAGAAGCCCGAGGAGAGCCAAGATCACCAGTTCCTCATCCTCCACACTAACTCCTACACTCCCAAGTTCATCCCTGCAGTGGACAAACTTTGTCAAGTATACCGGAATAGTGTTATTCTTCTCCATCTTTATTTTCCTGAGTTTATCCTTGAGCACCAACTTCCTTTGGTCGCTCTTGCTCTGGAACAATTCTATAAAATCTTTCCACATCAAGAATGGAGAAGCTTTACCATGCATGCTGGATACTATGTGATCCATCACGCCCTCCAACAGAATCCTTCGACACCTTGCTGTCTTCTTTTGCCAAGCTTCAATCACAGCAACATCCGTAGAAGTAGGCTTTGGAATTTCTTTCTCTAGGAATTCCAACGGCCCATTGTCATCTAACACTGCCTCCATCCTGTCTTTCCATGCAATATAATTCGAGTTGCCTTCCAAGGCAAACTCCAATCGCAATCTGACGAAAGACATCTTTGCTTTTGACACCAAGAAAAAACAATTCTTCAATTCGAATTCCAACAGCTCCAAACTCCACCGCTTCTGATCTAAAAATTCAAGAGAACAAATTATTTCCAAATCAGAGATCGACTGCATGGGCATTTACCAGACCTTTCACCTTCAAAGAAGGATGAATCCAGAGGTTACTTGGCCCGATTTCAGACTCTGCCTGAAGAAATAAAATGCAATCACTTTCTGAATAATAGATCTGATGATCAATATCTCTCTGATACCATGTAGAAATTCCCTTGAATAAATCACTTATTCAACCGAGATTATCCTGGTCACATACTATTTGAGCTTCATACATAACACATAATCTCTTCTACGCATTAATCATCACATGTGGAAATAAAAACAACAAGCGGTATTGAAAACATTCACATGCGCACATAGAAATTCAACACATATAACACAGTATGTATAACGGGGAAAGCTTACAGCTGAAAACCCCCTAATGTCTGTATATTATAGTGAAGAATAATCATGTAACAATCTCAGTACAATACTCCTCACAAGTACTCAGTACTGTCTCCAAAAGTTACACACAAACTAGCTTAGTTTTGAACAAGTCACAGGTTCAAAACTCCTCCACTGTTTGCCTGCCTCTACTGCGCAATCCAAGATGAGAGAATGGGACGAATGAATTTGAATTCCTTGGCCTAGCTGGCGCAATCCTCGTAGCAATCTCCTCCAATGATTGTGCAAATCTCATGCACACTATGATCCACTGTTGATAGTAGACTCCACCCTTTCACCCACCTCTAACAACGGTCTCCACTGAACTGTTGTCCATGCCTTTCTTTGTTAGCGTGTGTTCTTTGGTTGAATAATGAGTTAATAATTGGTGAATTAATCAATAATTAATTCACACCACTCATCTCTAGTGTATTAGCCGGGAGTTAAACTAAATACGACTAGTTCAACTAAGTTAAGCAGAACACAACTCCACCAAGCTTGTCTCATCAACTCCACCAAACTGCACTTACATGAGTTCTAACTGAAGTCAACCATGAAATAGCTCAACTAACCCATATGAAATTCGAATGTCCTTCTGCCAGCTGCATGTGCCACATCTGTAGCTCGAACTGAAGTGCTCCAAGAGGAAAATATAATGTTTATAGTCTAAATATTATTAAGGGTTTATAATATTTGATTGACCTATTTTTAGACAGGCAGTCTAAAAATAGACTTCGACCTGTATGTCTAAAAATAGTTGTCCTTCTATTTTTACCAACTTGACCAATCATCCAAGAATAGCATCCCGCAACTCCTAGACCATGATCCATATGTCTAAAAATAGACTTTTCGACAAAAATCACATGTGTGGTCCCCACCTAGTTTAGGTGATCACTTTCCAACTAGGATCGAAAGATGTTTCAGGAGGCCTCCTTCACTATTTCTTGTTGCCATTTTCAACACTCCCTCTCAACAAGAAAGGACTGTCTTTGCATGTGACATGCAACTCCATGCATTCGCCCTGCAACCTTCACAAGTGCCATGCAACTCCATGCATACGACATGAAACTCCATGCATTCACCATGCACCCTTTACATGCGCCATGCAAACTCATGCATGCACCATGCAACTTCATGCATGCGCCATGCACCCTTTGCATGCAACATCTCACGGCCCGAATAGGCTCCCCTGAACTCAATCGGTACGATGCATACAGGGTGAAGTCTTGACTTCTGGTGGTACCAAGCGCACATGTCTTCGGGAACCATGCTTGTTTGTTGAACTCTTGCACCCATGCACTCTGCACTTTCTATCAACTGCGATCCGCTCCGAGTGTCGAACAACATGGTTGATGCTGCATCAATCCAAGCCGATGCCACTCTTTTAACTGTTGTTGTGGGCACCTCGTAGCCCGGGTTCAACTCATGAGATCCACACCATCTCACTGAATCCTGCCCAATCTCCTCTTGGGATTAATCATGCATGTCGCCCCACCTCTCCTGGTGGTATAGGCACGCATGCCTCCCCTCTGCCCAAATGGCACGAAATTTCTGCACCGCTTCCGTTTCTCCCACTCCATGATCCTCTTGTGGCTGCTCCACACCCCGAGGTTCACTTTCACCTGCATGAAAAACTTGCTCCTTCTCAAGCTTCAGTTGCATGTCTTTCTCCCACTTCCCAACAGTAGGAAGCTCCGTATACATCCCATCTACTTCAAGTCTGTAGATATTCTTTGCCCGAATCCCAACCTTCTTGAATTGTCCCATTGCCTTGTGCCGAAGGAAAACTTTTCCTTCTCTGAAGACAACTTCATACCCTTTATCCTCTAACATTGCGACTGAGATTAAATTCTTTGTTAGACCTGGTACATGCAATACATATTGTAAAAGAATGATTTTATCTGACTCCCTTTGAAAGGTTATGGTACCAATGCCGGTCGCATTGTATCGTCCACCGTCGCCCAACTCAACATGCATCTGGAGACCTTTCTCCACCAAGTCACTGAAAAGATTTGCATCTCCCATCATGTGAAAGGAAGCGCCACTATCAAAATACCACCCCGATCCCAATGCACTAGACACCATGCATGCGATCAATGAGAAGTCTAGCTCAAATTGCGAGGCAAGAGCCTCACCAGCTGCCGCTCCAACAGCCTGCTTGTTCTTCTTATTTTGTGGACAATTCGTGGCATAATGTCCATGATCGTGACAGTGAAAACACTTCACTTTGGACATGTCACGCTTTTTACCATCTGCACCAGATTGAGAAGCCTTCTCCTTGCCCTTCCCTTTCCTTGCTTTGGCAGCCAAAGCACAGTATTCTTCATCAGATGCCTTTTATGAAGATTCGTCCCTGGTACTCCACCTTATCTCCTCTTGCACAAGATCAGACCACAGTCTTTCCCATCCTGGAAATTTCTCCCGACCATTGACACTATCCTGATATGCATGCCAACTTTTCAGAAGCCCGAGGAGAGCCAAGCTCACCAGTTCCTCATCCTCCACACTAACTCCTACACTCCCAAGTTCATCCCTGCAGTGGACAAACTTTGTTAAGTATACCAGAATAGTGTCATTCTTCTCCATCTTTATTTTCCTGAGTTTATCCTTGAGCGCCAACTTCCTCTGGTCACTCTTGCTTTGGAATAATTCTGTCAACGCTTTCCACATCAAGTATGGAGGAAGTGTTACCATGCGAGGTGGATACTATGTGATCCTTCACGCCTCAACAAAATCCTTCGACACCTTCTTGTCTTCTTTTGCCAGCCAATCACAATGACATCGTGCAATGGGCTTTGGAATTTCTTTCTCTGTAATTCCAACGACCATTGTCATCATACACATCCTGTCTTTCGATGCAATATAGTCAGTACCTTCAAGGCATACTCCAATCGCAATCCGACGAAAAGACATCTTTGCTTTTTACACCAAGAAAAAACAATTCTTCAATTCGAATTCAACGACTCCAAACTCCCACGCCGATCTAAAAATTCGTGAGAACAAATTATTTCCAAATCAGAGATCGACTGCATGCGCATTTACCAGACCTTTCACCTTCAAAGAAGGATGAATCCGGAGGCTACCTGGCCTGATTGCAGACTCTGCCTGAAGAAATAAAATGCAATCACTTTCTGAATAATAGATCTGATGATCAATATCTCTCTGATACCATGTAGAAATTCCCCTGAATAAATCACTTATTCAACCGAGATTATCTTGGTCACATACTATTTGAGCTTCATACATAGCACATAATCTCTTCTACGCATTAATTATCACATGTGGAAATAAAAACAACAAGCGGTATTGAAAACATTCACATGCGCACATAGAAATTCAACACATATAACACAGTATGTATACCGGGGAAAGCTTACAGCTGAAAACCCCCTACTGTCTATATATTATAATGAAGAATAATCATGTAATAATCTCAGTACAATAATCCTCACAAGTACTCAGTACTATCTCCAAAAGTTACACATAAACTATTTAGTTTTGAACAAGTCACGGGTTCAAAACTCCTCCACTATTTGCCTGCCTCTACTGCGCAATCCAAGATGAGAGAATGGAATAGAATAAATTCGAATTCCCTTGGCTTTAACTGTGCAATCCTCATTGGAAATCTCCTCCAATGATTGTGCAAATCTCACGCACACTATAGTCACAACTGATAGTAGACTCCACCCTTTCACCCACCTCTAACACTGGTCTCCACTGAATTGTCCATGCACTGCTGTTAACTGATGTGTTCTTTAGTTGAATAATGAGTTAATAATTAGTGAATTAATTAATAAGTAATTCACACCACTCATCTCTCGTGTATTAGCTAGTTAAACTAAATACAACTAGTTCAACTAAGTTAAACAGAACACAACTCCACCAATTGTCTCAACAACTCCACCAAACTCTGCCACATGAGTTCTAACTGAAGTCAACCATTCAATAGCTCAAATAAACCATAGGAAATTCGAATTTACTTCTGCCAGCTACATGTGCCACATCTGTAGCTCGAACTGAAGTGCTCCAAGAGGAAAAGATAATGTTTATAGTCTAAATATTGTTAAGAGCTAATAATATTTGACTGATCTATTTTTAGACAGGCAGTCTAAAAATAGACTTCGACCTGTATGTCTAAAAATAGTTGTCCATCTATTTTTACCAACTTGACCAATCATCCAAGAATAGCATCCCGCAACTCCTAGACCATGCTCCATATGTCTAAAAATAAACATAGTCTAAAAATAGACTTTGCGACAAAAATCACCTGTGTGGGCCCCACCTAGTTTAGGTGATCACTTTCCAACTAGGATCAGGAAAGATGTTTCAGGAGGCCTCCTTCATTGTTTCTTGTTGCCATTTTCAACACTCCCTCTCAACAAGAAAGGACTGTCTTTGCATGCGACATGCAACTCCATGCATTCACCCTGCAACCTTCACAAGCACCATGCAACTCCATGCATGCGACATGCAACTCCATGCATTCGCCATGCACCCTTTGTATTCGCCATGCAAACTCATGCATGCGCCATGCAACTCCATGCATGCACCATGCACCCTTTGCATGCAACATCTCCGAAACTGAATAGGCTCCAAACAACTCAATCAGTCTGATGCATCTATCATCAAAATATTCGACTTCTGTTGGTACCAACTGCACATGTCATCAGGAACCACTGCGCGTTGAACTCTTGCACCCATGCGCTCTGCACTTGTTGTCATCTCTGATCCGCGCTCCAGTATCCGACACTGTCACTTTGATCTACCTGCATCAATCCAACTGATCTGCTACTCCTGCGCTGTGGGCACCTCGTAGCCAGGTTCAACTCATGAGATCCACACCATCTCATGAATCCTGCCCAGAAATCTCCTCTTGGGATTAATCATGCATGTCGCCCCACCTCTCACCTGTTGGTATAGCTGCATGCTCCTGCCTTGTCCTTTTGAGAAATTTCTCCTACATGAGTGGTTTCTTCCACTCCATGATCCTCTTGTGGCTGCTCCACATCCCGAGGTTCACTATCATCTGCATGCAAAACTTGCTCCCTCTCAAGCTTCAATTGCATGTCTTTCTCACACTTCCCAACAGTAGGAAGCTCCGTAGACATCCCATCTACTTCAAGTCTGTAGAGATTCTTTGCTCGAATCCCGACCTTCTTGACTTGTCCCGTTGCCTTCTGCCGAAGGAAAACTTTTCCTTCTCTGAAGACAACTTCATACCCTTTATCCTCTAACATTGCGACTGAGATTAAATTCTTTGTCAAACTTGGTACATGCAATACATCTTGTAAAAGAATGAGTTTACCTGACTCCCTCTGAAAGGTTATGGTACCAATGCCGGTCGCATTGTATCGATCACATAATCCTTGACTCTTGGCAGGTGCATGGGCCTGCTCCACCATGTCAGAAAAGATTTGCATCTCCTTGAGTCATGTGAAAAAGGAAGGCCTTGTTATCAAATACCACCACGATCTGACCACTAGACACCATCCATGCGATCAATGAGAAGTCTAGTTCAAATTTGCGAAACCAAGAGCCTCTGAACTGCAGCTCTGACAGCACAGCATTCCTTCTTTTGTGGACAATTCGTTGCCATAATGTCCATGATCTTGATAGTGAAAACACTTCACTTTGGACATGTCAATGCTTTTAAAAACACGATTGAGAAGCCTTCTCCTTGCCCTTCCCTTTCCTTGCTTTGGCATCCAAAGCGCAGTCTTCTTCATCAGATGCCTTTGATGAAGATCCATCCCTGGTACTCCGCCTTATCTCCTCTTGCACAAGATCAGACCACAGTCTTTCCCATCCTGGAAATTTATCCCGACCATTGACATTGTCCTGATATGCATGCCAACTTTTCGAAAGCCCAAGGAGAGCCAAGCTCACCAGTTCCTCACCCTCCACACTAACTCCTACACTCCCAAGTTCATCCCTGCAGTGGACAAACTTTGTCAAGTATACCGGAATAGTGTCATTCTTCTCCATCTTTATTTCCCTGAGTTTATCCTTGAGCGCCAACTTCCTTTGGTCACTCTTGCTCTGGAACAATTCTGTCAAAGCTTTCCACATCAAGAATGGAGAAGCTTTACCATGCAGGCTGGATACTATGTGATCCTTCACGCCCTCCAACAGAATCCTTCGACACCTTGCTGTCTTCTTTTGCCAAGCTTCAATCACAGCAACATCCGTAGAAGTAGGCTTTGGAATTTCTTTCTCTATGAATTCCAACAACCCATTGTCATCTAACACTGCCTCCATCCTGTATTTCCATGCAATATAATTCGAGCTGCCTTCCAAGGCATACTCCAATCACAATCCGACGAAAGACATCTTTGCTTTTGACACCAAAAAAACAATTCTGCAATTCGAATTCCAACAGCTCCAAACTCCACCGCTTCCGATCTAAAATTCGTGAGAACAAATTATTTCCAAATCAGAGATCGACTGCATGGGCATTTACCAGACCTTTCACCTTCAAAGAAGGATGAATCCGGAGGCTACCTGGCCCGATTGCAGACTCTGCCTGAAGAAATAAAATGCAATCACTTTCTGAATAATAGATCTGATGATCAATATCGCTCTGATACCATGTAGAAATTCCTGAATAAATCACTTATTCAACCGAGATTATCCTGGTCACATACTATTTGAGCTTCATACATAACACATAATCTCTTCTACGCATTAATCATCACATGTGGAAATAAAAACAACAAGCGGTATTGAAAACATTCACATGCGCACATAGAAATTCAACACATATAACACAAGCATGTATACCGGGGAAAGCTATTGCACTGAAACCCCCTACCGTCCGTATATTATAATGAAGAAGAATCATGTAACAATCTTAGTACAATACTCCTCACAAGTACTCAGTACTGTCTCCAAAAGTTACACACAAACTAGCTCAGTTTTGAACAAGTCACGAGTTCAAAACTCCTCCACTGTTTGCCTGCCTCTACTGCGCAATCCAAGATGAGATAATGAATGGAATGAATTCGAATTCCCTTGGATTTAATTGCACAATCCTCATTGGAAATCTCCTCCAATGATTGTGCAAATATCATGCACACTATAGTCACAACTGATAGTAGACCCCACCCTTTCACCCACCTCTAACACTGGTCTCCACTGAACTGTCCATGCACTGCTGTTAACTGATGTGTTCTTTAGTTGAATAATGAGTTAATAATTAGTGAATTAATCAATAATTAATTCACACCACCGATCTCTAGTGTATTATTAGCCAGCTAAACTAAATACAACTAGTTCAACTAAGTTAAACAGAACACAACTCCACCAACTGTCTCATCAACTCCACCAAACTCTGCCACATGAGTTCTAACTGAAGTCAACCATGAAATAGCTCAACTAACCCTTAGGAAAAGCGTATTTCCTTCTGTCAACTGCATGTGCCACATCCAAGCATCAAACTAAAGTTCTCCAAGAGGATAAGATAATGTTTATAGTTCAAATATTATTAAGAGCTAATAATATTCGACTAATCTATTTTTAGACTGGCAGTCTAAAAATAGATTCCACCCAATGTATAAAAATAGAGGTCCATCTATTTTTACCAACTTGACCAATCATCCATAAATAGCATCCTGCAACTCATAGACCATGATCCATATGTCTAAAAATAGACTGTTCGACAAAAATCACATGTGTGGTCCCCACCTAGTTTAGGTGATCACTTTCCAACTAGGATCAGGAAAGATGTTTCAGGAGGCCTCCTTCACTGTTTCTTGTTGCCATTTTCAACAATGCTCTACGACCCATGACTGTTGTCATTCCTCTTTCTAATAGTTGCTTGCATGATTGTGCAAGGCTATCTTCCATATCACTCTCGAAAAAAAATATGATTTTAATATGCAGCCTGTAGCTTATAAAGCACAATCTTCACTCGAAAACCTGTCATGCTTGAAAAAAAATCAAAATATTTTTGTAAACTGAAAAAATTTACAAAACCCTAAGCTATTGTTCAATAAAATCATTTTCTTTTTTAATTCACTTCAATTAAAAAATCACTTTAAAAATCTTCCAAAAAAGACCACCTTTATGAACCCTTTTCAAAGCCTTTTAACAAAGCACTTAAAAAAAAAACTTTATAAAGGCTTTTAAGAATAAACCCTTTATAAAACCATGAAACATTATAACCGCGGTTTTAAATTGAAAAAACTTTATATCAACTCTTTACAAAACCTTCTCATGACCTTTTATTTAAAATCATTCAAATTTTATGGGAACCTATGGAATAACTTTACTTTTGTTCAAACCTTCTGACTTTTGTCTTTTATGAAGAGTAGTTGGGCTCGAATGAACAAGAGCTTGGGTTTAATGCCTTGACAAGGAGTCCTGCGTTAGTGCTAACGCTTCCAACACCAGGAAGAATCTCTGTGCACGCAGAGGGGAAGTTAATGATCTGTAATGCGGCTTGTTACTGAGCCATCATGTATAACTCCCTGTGTACCACTGCAGGGTGCGTTATAGACCCTGCAATATAGTTCGAATTAAGTGAAAAAATATTTATTTTCTTCGCTCATACGTTGTTAATTTCACTCTTTTTTGGACTTTGCAAGAAATTTTTTTTGATCTTTTTGACCTTAGTTATTTGTTAGTGAAATAGAGAAGATAAACACAAAAAATTAACACACATAAATCATAGGAGCTGCTGCTCTTATTTATTGATCACAAAAAAAACTTGATTACAAATGAACAAGGTCAGAGGTATTTAAACCTTTTCCTAGTAGTGACTCCCCTAAAATACCTTGATAAGTTAATTCACATGACTTGATTACAATGAACTAAGTAAAAAGTATTTAAACATTTTCCTAGTAATAACTTCCATAAAATACCTTGACATGTACACACCCTCTAAATTTGAATTTGACTTAACTTGAATCTCTAAATTCAGTGGGAGTGGGAGTAATTATGTCATTTTAACACCGAGTTGTAATCATCAAAAGCACAAAACTCAATCCTGGGCAGGGGCATTCTAAGTGGCGGTAAGTGTAAGATATGTAGGTATACCGTACACTCATATTACCCACGTATAATATTGTTGGATGTCTAATATTAGTTGGAGGACCTACATAGGGGTTCTCTGGCCCATATTCACCATGTAATTCAATGATAGTGAATCTAAGCTGATCGGCGCGATGAGTGCACTTGGGGGTCTCGGGGACGCAATTTCTAGCAATTGAAATAAGCACACCAGGACTAAGGAAAGGACGAGACGAACATTGAATGAAGGAATTGTTGGTAATCATTTGGATGGAGATTTGTGAAATAAATAGGGAAACTAGGAAGGAGGATTCAAATCTTACCTGGCTGGACATCGTCGAGTTGGAGGTAATGGGTTAAAGCCTTCAAACATTGACTTGGTTGGAGTCACCAAAAATGGCAGGGGATAAGTACTGGATCCCATGGTTAGTTTGTGCACATATGTTAGAAATATATGGACATAAAGCCTCCGAGTGACCTTGAGCTTGGCAGTTGCTGAAAAGTCAATATAGTTAAAAGACACGAAGGAGGAGAAAATGACGATGTTGCTTAAACCCTCTGTAGTGGATCAATGAATTACCACTCAAATTGCAACTCCAACAATAATTATGCTACTACAATTCTATTAGAATCTCTTGGCTTCTTAGCTCTTCTGTGAATTCCTTGATTGTCCCATCCATCAATATGAGCTTTGCAGTAGATGTTGGCGCACAATAACTGGTGGGTGAAGTTTCCGAGGGTTTCAGGATTTAGCTCATCATGTTATACTGGCTACGAGAATTTTTGGTAAGTTTTCTACATATTCATAGGGAACCAGAAAAGCCAGAGAACTCTCTATGTGAACATCCATTGGTGAATTTCAATTGGTGTCAGTTTTTTATTATCAGCAGGCAATGCAAGAGCATGAAAATCCAGTTATGTGAGAGGTGGTGGAACATTGGCCGATGTTTCTGTTGTTGTTGTGCCCAATGAACTTCACTCTACTCTTTCTGTGATAGGACATGAGTTTTTCCTGGGCTTTTGACCTGATAGGGCGGTAGAGACTAGGATATCCTATCTGTTTTTTTTTCTACAGAAAGGGTAGATGCGAATGTGTTTTATTTTTGAATGCTACATTTTTACCATCTTGATTTCTTATAGTTCGAAGGGTCGTGGATCTCTGGATGGAGGTGCAGAGGTTATGAATGGAGGTTTCTCTCACTTCATGGCCAGGATGGTTTTGATCGGGACTCGAGGACCTCTTCTGGTTTTTCCGGTTGTTTATCTGATCATTGGGATCACACCGGTTTTTTAATTTGAAATTTATCAGGCGAGGAAGGTTTCTGACAGAGACGTCGTTTGCGGGCGACCTTTCTACTTCCTTTTGTACTTTGGGTCGAATTCTCCTTTATGGAGATCTTTCTCTAACCGTTCTATTTTAATGATCTTATACTTTATAGGGTCCTTTTTCTGTCAAAGGTGAGGGTGGTAATAAACCTTCCTTTTTGGCATAGGACAATTGTTGTATTTTGTAGGGAATCTTTTAATGATTTGTGGTGACGGTAGATGTCCGATTAGTGGTAACCTTTAGTCGAGCCATGATTTTACTGGGGCCTTTATTATGTTATATGACAGTTGGAACCATTACCTAGGCTTCCTTCATTACATACAACATGGTTTTTGTTGAATGATGACGTGGGAACGGTTGTCCTGATGTCAAGTGCCTTTAATGTTTTGTAGGCATCAAGATGGCGAAGATGGAACAATTCATTTCCAAATGTGATGAGGCTTTCTTGGATGAGTCTTTCCTGCATGCTATCAAGGTGACAGAGTGTGATATACCTTCTCGAACACATGGGACTTTTGATAATCCCTACGAGGGTCCATCTAATGATGATTGTCGGGTTTCTGTAACTCATCGTTCTGGAAAACAACGGTCGTCATCTTCCATCCCTCATTCGCTCGCTACCGCCAAGCTCCATAGCGGGGGGATGAAACCTTTCAAGCCAGTGGAAGGGTGCAAGCTTCTCAGTTTTTCTAGTGATGTTTTGTGGGAGCGCGTTGAAAGTTTAACCACCCGGGCTCTGGTGGGCAGGTGGAAATTCGAAAACCACAGAAAGATCAATATGTTGGACTGGCTCTTAAAAGCATGGGAGAAGCTCCTGGGATGTATCCCGAGGGTTAGTAAATTGGATAATGGCTGGTACTGCTTTCATTTTATGAAAGACAGAGATGTCGGGGAGGTAATGAGTAGGACATGGGTTCTTGGGAGGTGCTTTTTGGCCCTTCATCACTAGGATGCAGGTTTCCATCCGCGGATGAATGCACCTATCAACCATCTAATTTGGGAAAAATTGCATGGTCTTCCTCTCCAGTTTTGGAACATCCAGGTTCTGACTGAGATTGGAAATAACATCGGAAAATGTCGCTTCGTGAACCCAAAGTGAACATGTTTTTGACAAGAGAGCAGCGTGGGTTTTAGTTGAGGCACCTTTCGCCGGAGGGCTCCTTGCACAAATTGACCTTCAGTGGGATGGTGTGATTTATAGACAGTCTATTGACTATTGGCAGTTGTCATTCTGTTTCCATCTCTGCCACGAGACTGGCCATCTGATGCGGAAGTGAAATCACTGGTGGGAGAATGTGAAGCCTCAACGCAGTTACAAAGTGGCATTGGGGAAGATGACTCTTGGTTTTTTTATGGAACAACCGCGACAGAAGTCTACAACCGATCTGTCATCGCTTTCGGGTAAGCATTTCTCTAACAGTCTATCTATTTTTGTTGACCGTGCAAGTGGTAATTTGTCAGAAATGCTCTCTGATCTGCCCCAGGGGTCACCATCTAGCCCTTCCCACATTTCTCCTGCGAGGGGGATATCCTGGGATTGTATCAATCCTTTGCATCCCTTGGGGAAGTGCACTTCTTTGGATTCGGTGGAGGCCCACCCTCTTCTTCCCCTCCCTGCCCTAAATTTGGATGGTTCCTTCCAGCCTTCATCTCCTGTTTTTCCTTGTCGGGTTCCCATCCCCGGGGATGATCCATTGATTGGTCCGTATTTTTCTCCTTCCTCCCCATATGTGATTAATGATGATTTTCCCTCCCTGAGGAATTCCATTGGGAGTGACATCGAGTTGTTTTTGCTAAACCCGGCTGCAAATATGGAACCTCTTACTGTGGATACTGGACGACCTTCGTCTCCTCCCATTAACATCTACCCTTCCTCTAGGTCAAATATTACGATTTGTAAGAAGAAAGACATACCAAAGTGAAAACAAAAGATGGTTCCTATTTCGGTTTTAAATGATGGGGTTCCTGGTGGGAATTTCTGTGGTGTTCCGGTGTCTCTTTCTATTGGCCAGGTCCTTAGAGCTCTGACCCCATAAACCGAGTCTCCATCATGAAGATTATATCCTTAAACTTGAGGGGTTCGGGGGGTCATGATAAGTATGTTTCCATTAAGATTTTTTTTACTTTTCCAAGCCTTCTGTTATTTTGATTCAAGAAACGATGAAACCTATTGACTAAACCATTGCATTCTTTCGTGCTTTGCTACCAAAGTGGCATATGGTCACGAAAGATGTTGTTGGTCGCTCTAGATATTTAGCTACTTTATGGGATCCCAGATGGGTTTCAATGAAGTCTTTCGGATTTTTTAGGGAAATCCTACTCATGGGCTTCTTTTGTGATTTTAGCCATAGAATTCATCTTGTTAACATTCATGTGCCATACCTTGACAGATTATATTTCTGGAAGAGGATGGAGGGGTGTGGATTTCTCTCTTTATAGAACTCCATCTTTGCAGGTGACTTCAATTGCACATTCCATGAAAATTAAATTTGGGGAGATAGGGGCAAGGCCGATCCCCTCTTTGATGATATCAGGGGTATTATAATGGAAGCTAGTCTTTGTGACATTCCTTTGGCAGAAAACTACCCAACTTGGTTCACTGGAAGGAAAGGGAAATATTTCATTGGGAAACGTATTGACAGATTTGTCATAAATAATTGTCTCAGATCTAAGATGGATGGTGTTTTTGCTAAAGCAGAGGATATCACAATTTCGGATCATAGGCCAATATCATTGCTTTGGGAATTGAGAAAATTCAAGGTGGATATCCATTTAAATTTAACAGAATTTGGTTGGAATATGAGGATTTCAACGCCTTAATTAGGGAGTATATGAAAAGACATAAAATAGGTGAAGGGATCACTGCTATGGTGTATCTATCCAATACTTTGAGGGGACTGAAAAAAGTGGTGCGCCAGTGGGAAAAGGGGAAGAAAGCGAAAATAAAGGATAGGATAAAATTTATCAGAGCCGAAAGGACCAAGATCCTATCGAAGGTGGAGGAAGGAAGACAAAAATATGATTTTTGGGATATACTTAAGTCTTTGGAAGTTTAATATCGATCTTATTTACTAAAGGAAGAACAATCATGATGTTTAAAGAGTAGAGCCTCTTCGCTCAAGGCTGAGGATAAAAATACTAAATTTTTTCATAATTTTGCCTCCAGCAGAAGAAGTGCCAATGCCATTTGGCAAATTGAGGAAAGTGGGTCATCAGTTTGCACAATGGAAGACATCAAGAAGGTAGCGGTGGAATTTTTTGGGGAGCTATATAAGATGAGGGAGGCTTCAGAGATTTTTTCTCAGCTTGACTCCCTTGAGGGCTATCCAAAAATGTTTGAGGAGGCAGATTTGGTTAGATTTAATGGAAGATTAGCCCGGAAGAGATTAAGAATGTGCTCAAATCTTTTGCTGCTGACAAGAGTCCGGGCCCGGATGGTTGGACCCCAGAATTTTTCCTGCATTTCTATGAGTAATTTATAATGGATTTAACGGACATGGTGGAAGAATCGAGGTTAACTGGTCGGATCCATGGGGCCATAAACTCTACCTTTATAGCTTTAATCCCAAAGAAAAAAGGGAAGCTTTCGTTTAATGATTACAGACCCATATCTTTGTGTAATACTCTATATAAAATAATCTCTAAAGTCATTGCTAAAAGATTGAAGGAGGTTCTGTCCAATCACATTACACCTGAATAGTCCGGCTTCTTAAAAAACAGAAGCATTCATGATGCGGTGGCAACAACTCAAGAAATTTTACACACCATTTAGTCGAAGAAGTTGGAAGCTGTTGTAATGAAAATTGATTTAAATAAAGCTTATGATAGGGTTGACTGGGGTTTCATGAGACTTGTTGTTTTCAAAATTGGTCTGGACAGAGATGTTGTGGCATGGATCATGGGTTGTATTACCAATACCTCAATGGCTATTATCATAAATAGATCAACAACGAAGTTTTTCCACCCGAGTAGAGGGCTACGACAAGGGTGCGCCCCCTCTCCTCTTCTTTTCATCCTGATTATGGAGGCTCTGAGCATCAAGTTTAAGAGGGCCACCAAGGTGAGCAGATTTAGAGGCACAAAAATCATTTTTCAAAAAGAAGTCTCCCATAGCCTATTTTTTGATGACATCCTCATCTTTGGTATGATGTTGAGACATAGCTGGGAGGTTCTCCAAAGTATACTAAACAGTTTTTTCTCTTCTATTGGGATGATGGCAAGTGTGGGGAAGTCTTGTATTTATTATGCAGAGGGGGAGGAGGGGGTCTACAATGATATGAGAGTCATGTTTAACTTCAGTGTTGCTCCTTTAAAATATGGAATGGCTTATTTGGGTTTCCGGATGAAGGCCATGAACTATACATCGGAGGATTGGAGATGGCTTATAAGAAAATATCATAAAAAAGATAAACAGATGGTCATCAAAGTGGTTATCAAGGGGTGGTAGACTGATTTTGGCCCAGGATATTTTACAACAATATTCTGTTTATTGGGCTCAGCTTTTTATTATCCCAAACAAGATATTGACATAGATTAAAAAGGTTATGGCAAGATTCATCTGGAATGGGGGGAAAGATAAATGGACTATACATTTGTCCCAATGGGAATGCATTGAAAAACCAAAAGAAAAAGGAGGTTGGAGCATTCTAGACCTGGATATCTTTGGAAAAACTCTCATCATTAAATCCTTATGGAGGTCTTTAAATATGAAATGTATATGGAGTGATATCATAAGGCATAAATATCTTAGATAGAAGGATATGGAGGAATTACTAATCTCGGATTAAGAGAATGGTACTAGCAGATCAAATATCTGGAAGGGTTTTGGTAAAACATGGACACTGTTCTCTGGAAATCTGAAATGCCATTTCGGGAATTGAAATAAAATACATATTGGAAGCCCTTTATTACTAGGACTGAATCACAACCACAATCTAAGTAAAGAGACTGTTGTATGATTAAATCAAAAGGGATAATTTTATATGAGTCAAGTTATTAAAGAGTGAGAAAACGATGCTCCGAGATGGAAGTCAAATTTAGAGACGGGGTTATACAGGCAGAGAGAGGAAGAATGGAACAGTTTTACAAAATCTTTAAGAATTTTGGGTCTGAGAAAGGGTAATGATGGAGACAGAATTACTTGGGGGGGTAAATCATCTGATGGACAGATTAAAACAAAGGAAATATATACAGAGTTGATTAACACAAAATTGGATTTTGAACCAGATTGTTGGTTTAAGGATATGTGGAAGGTTAATGTCCAAGTGAAGATGATTATCTTCATCTGGCTTTTGTGGAAAGAAAAAAATCTTACCTGGAACAATTTGCAAAGAAGGGGATGGCAGGGTCCAGGGATCTATATGTTATGTTAGGAAGAGATCGAAGATAACCTTCACCTATTCTACCAATGCACTTTTGGAAGGGATACTCTTGCTTCTTTATGTGCTCACTTTCAGATGTAGACCCCTGAATATAGGTTGACTGAGGAATGTTTAAGATGGTGGTTTAGAAGAGGTAAACATTTCAGAGTTATACCCTTTCTCTTCCAATCGTATTTATGGTGTGGTTGAAACAAGAAGATTTTTGAAGGGCTTCCTTGCTCATCTGGAAAAATTTCTCTGCAAATTTATAGCTCTTGGAAAAAACTAAAAATTAGGCAGAAGCCACCTAGTGATTTATCAAAGAGACTGCGCCCATTTGAATTACATTATGCTGCTGGTTTTTTTGATGGTGCATCACAAAATGAAATATGTGGATGTGGTGCTTGACCCATGATATCACCCACTTGTCATTACAAAATTTACTGGAGTGGTGGGTCGGGTATGAATATGAAGGCGGAATGTTTGGCTTTGTGGGGACTTCTATGGTTTGCTAGTTAGTTATATATACAAAAGTTGTGGGTCTTTGGAGACTCAAAAGTCCTTATTGAACACATGAATAATAAATCTTATCTAAATCCTGGATACCTCTCACACTAGCTTGAGAGAATATATGTTTTAAAAAGGAATTTCACTTCCATAACTTTTTGTCACATCTACAAGGAAAAAAATAACGAAGGAGATCGCCTATCCAAATTAAAAAAAGGTTGAATGGCATTTTCGGGAAATGCACTACAAGTTATACAACTCAAATTGACCTAGAGAAAAAGGAAAAGTAAACTTTATATGACACCAGAACTGACTGTCTACTCAGAACAGGAATGAAAGAAGGCATGTATTTTCTCATAGGGAAACATGAAGATGGAAGACAGAGGGTTCTATGATTATCCTCTGTTTTTTTGTTGTTGATGTTTTGCTCACACAACTTATAAAAAATTTCTGATATGATGAAATAGTTATGATGTAAAAGTTTTGGATTGGTTTTTTGGGCAAATGTCCCATAGTTTTTATAAAAGAAAGTGAAAGTGATGTATGGTGGAATTCATATTTCCATATTAGTTTTTGGAACCCTTTTATGACTTTGTCCTTGTACATAAAATAAACCAGAAGTATTTTTCATGTTGAAAAAAATGTTAGAAATATATGAATTCCCCTAATTTAAAAGTTTGAATTCCCCAGTGACAGTTATACAATATTTCACTCAATCCGGGGTAGGGGCATCTTCGGCGTATTTAAAAGCATCCAATATAGAAGCCAGGCCTGCAACGCTTAGTGGGCCACTCACCCAGAATGCAAGTGTACACTCAAATGCAAAACAAATTTTCAAAAATATATTCGTCGAATTACTGTGAAATCAGCCAAACAGAAGCACGGAGATCTGCTTTGGGTTAGAGATCCCCATCAGTTTTTAAAATGCAGACTTATATAGGAAAATTTTCTTAATAGATTTTAACTAAGCAACCACAATTTTCAAAATTTGTAACTTTTATAACTACATGGTTCTGGATGCTATGCTCATTTTAAATAATAAATTTGTAATCAGAGGAACATAAAAATTTTAAGTGAACAAAATAATTTATTCATATATAGTATTGAAATTTATAAAAATAGTGTCATGGATGTCAAATAAACTCCATATACATAATCTCCCATGGAAAAATTAAAAGAAAAAAATCATGTCAGAACTAGTAGATATCTCACTCTATTTTGAACAAACGAAACAATTATTTTCATTATCCTCTAACAAGCGGCAAATGATAGAAATCTTTCATGAAATGTCTTTGTTATGGTTGCCATGCTTCTTTGTTTCTTCTGTGGATAATTTTATTATGGCAAACATCACTCAATCAACTGTTTAGATTTACAATATATATAGATTAATTTAAATAATAATAATAAAATCCTTTGAAGGCATTTTATGTTTTACTTGCAACGATTGACTGCATAATTCGACAGCGGCTGACTGTTGAATTATCTACGTTAGCGTGGATAATGCAATTCAATCTCATTTTATTATATACTTTTGGAAGAAAAAAAAATAGCCTGCTCTCCATAAGGAACGATAATTCATTTACAGGTTGCTATTTTCTCTGCCTCATCGTTGTCACCATAGACTTGTTATGTTATCTATGCTTGTTATGTTATTTATGCTTTCATGGAAATTCAATTCAATCATGGTTAATCTTGGTTATAGAGTTTTAACACGTTTACCCAAACAAAAAAACATCTCCCACACATAACATTTAATTCTAAGATTGTAAAAAATCAGAATGTTCCCTTCCGAAGCATTTATTTCAAATCTATCAGCTATAATGGTGGGAAAAACTCAAAATGTTCCCTACCGGCACTGCAACCAATCCAAAAAATTTAATGGAGAAACCTCCAAACGATAAAGCCACCTATTAGTTCAACGTAGAAAAGAAAAGATTAGAGTAGGCTACAAAATTGTCTAGAAAGTAGTGGAAATTATGGCATGATTTTTGTTAAAATTTGATAAAAATTTGAGGAAATTTAAGCGACAACTATCAAACTACAAGATTTTGGATGTCTGGAAATTTTGATGGTACTGAATTCATTTTCACCATCAAACAACAATTAAACGCTCTTACAATCAAATTATCTTTTATTGCAAAATTCCAACTAAAACTAACTTTCTGAACAAATTTGTAACCTCCTTAAACAACTGCTAAAACTACTAAAAGATTTATACCTTCCGACATGGAATAAAGGAAATCACATGGAGTGTTCAATACAAAACATCCTGCCAAGAACTTCTTTCTCACACTACCAAAATCACAACTCTCCAATATGGTAAATATGAACAAAAAAAACCTATAACATTTACCACAGTTGGTAAAACATTATTATATTTTAACGACCACGCTCACTTTTGGTAAAAATAGTGTGATCCAAATCAACTTTTATTTTTTCTTCAATCAATCAGCACAAGCCAATCCCTCTCTTTAATATCATTGAACACGTGATCCAAAAAGTTTTTAATATCTATGACTTCGAAACCAATAAAGAATCATTATCTATGACTTCCATGACCTCTCAATCAATTACAACGAACCCGAGGAGTCATGAATCAATGAAAATCTTACTCGTCTTCTGCCTTTGTTCATTAATATGCTGTCAAATCTCGTAGACCTATATATCATATCTTTCTTAAACTTTTTGAAACATGACCAATATATTAGTTGTACACTAGGAGAGAGTTTTCTATTGTTATGCAAGGACTAGTAGTAGTTATAGTACTGGTCTTACACATCCATAAAAAAAAATTACACTCACTAAAATATGCACATAAATACTTTATATTAAGTTATATAAGTTATATAAATATATCCAAAATCAACCCAGATTTTGATTGGACCAACAATTGTCAAACACCAAGCCTTAACATCACAAGTTGAAAAGACTTATTCTCTCAAGTACTTCCAGTTTTGAGTTACCAATTAAGTCAAAATGCGCTACGAAACATTACAATTCTTTCCATCCAAAAGTAAAACTATCCCATCAAACAGTCACCCATTGATTTTGCATTGGGGCAACACATCCCATTGTTGGGTAACACCTGCACAAGAATAGGTGAAATGTGTGTCAGCCATATGTACATGTCTGTTTAACCATTCAACCAACTGAAGACATTAAATGACACTATTCAATTCAGGAAATAGTTCACCCAACCTTTCAATTCAAGAATTAAACACAACAACCCTTTCAATTCAGGAATTAAATTCAGGAAAGCATTTCAATTCGGGAATTAAGTTCGGGAAATCACAATGATTGACCATGAAATATTATCAGTCATTGGATCATGTACAAATCAATCCACAACACAAATTTGAATTTGGAAGATGGAAATCCATGCCAATATTCCCTATGAATAAAATTCTAGATCATAAAACTATAAAACATCAACCCTTACTGTTTTTCATTTGAAGCATTCATTCTATTCATTAGCTGCTGCAGACATACAATCAGAGTGTTCACATACAATCAAACTTTTCAGACAATGTTCTATTCATTTTGCAGACATAAAATCGTTTTCAGACAATATTCCATTCATTTTTTAGACATACAATCGAAGTGTTCAGACAGTGTTACATTCATTATATTCATCAGCTGTTGGAGACATACAAATATAGAGTGTTCACAGTGTTACATTCATTCTCTTCATCAGTTGCTGGAGACATACATGTTTTTGTTGAATAATGTTATTATATTGAGTATTTTATCATTATTTTAGTTGAGAAAACATGTTAATCTTATAAGTTATAGATCATATAATTGCTAGTATCTGCTTATCAGAGCTTAGTTCAATAAATTTATGGTTTCTATCCTCACATCCTAGACAAATCAATGAAGGAAAGTCCACAACCATGCAAGAGAAAGATAGAAACGGTGTAAAAAGTTGAAGTGTTGACAACGAAGGAAGAGATCATAATTCCACGGATAGATAGATGGACACAGTATGATCATATTTCCACAGATAGATAGATAGATGGAAACAGACTACACTTGCCCAGAAATTAGGATGCTTCTCAATTTAAAAACTTTCTTTATGTATTTGTCTTTGTTTCGGCTTTTGTTTCTAAGACATTTCTTTGTTAGGAAGTTCTAATTAAGGTCTGAATAGAAGGAACACGAATAAAACAATGCTCATGCAAAAACTCTTAGAAGTCCATTTACAATACAATAAGCCAACTTCTATTTTCTGTTTTAGAAGATTAAATCGAGGCTTCAACAGAAGAGTAAATCAAGGCTTCAACATAGTTAAACCTATGCTAAGAGGCTGAGATCGTGAAGAACCTAAGAAGCATTGTTTATATTTCCTTAGAAGCAATGTTTAGAAGTTATTTTAGAGGAACATATTTGTGCTAGAGTCTAGTTGTCCTCTGCCACTAGTACAAAGGCTTCAATATGAACTTAACCAGAAACTATGAATGTCTTGTCTAGTAAGATTTCATTGCCAAGTCAATACCTCTACACCAGTACAAAGGCTTCAATATGAACTTAACCAAAAACTGTGAATGTCATGCTAATCAATACCTCTAATACCTCTACACCAGTACAAAGGCTTCAATATGAACTTAACCAAAAACTATGAATGTCCTGTCTAGTTAGTTTTTCTTGCCAAGTCAATACCTCTATGGAAGTGATTGTAAAATTAAGGTGAATGTAAAATTAAGCGTTAGAGAAATTGTGTGTAAAGAGTTGCATAAAACATTCAACCCTTGCCCCCAATAGATGGAATTTAACAAAGTCACCACACTTGTCTTAATGAAGCCAAAACGTATGTTGCTGACAACCATGTTAACTTATAGCCATGTTAACAATAGAAGATGTCATGTTAACTTACAGCCATGTTATCTTAGAAGATGTCGTGTTGCTTACAACCATGTTAACTTAGAATATGCCATGTTGCTTACAACTATGTTAACTTCAATATACAAAATGCATAAGTTTCCTACACTAATGCAAGCGCTCACGACAAAAAATAGAATATGTCATTTTCTTACAGCCATGTTGTTAATAGTTAATAGCTATCACTTATATTTCTCATGTTGATATTAGAAGTCATACATAATTGAAATACAATATAGTGAAAATCATTCAATAATTCAAATTAACAATGTAATCTAAATTCAACTATTCAGGTAAACCAGGTTTGTTCCACTTCAATGTGAATTAATTCACAAAATTATTCATTGATATGAATAGATTACTAGGTTTTTTTTTATCATTAAGATAAATCCTTGTTGATAACACAGTATATACTCAGATGCAACTTGAACACTTATGAGTAAAATACCAATTTTTTAAAAAGAGATTCCATATAGGTGAATTAGATTTCAAAAGAGAGGAATAACATGTTCCAAGAGGAATAACATTGGGTTACTAAAAAACTCGGAACATGTTATTCCTCTCTTATGAAAAGTACCAAGTTGCCTACACAAATGTAAGAGTTCACAACAAACAACAGAAGATTCCATGTTGTTAACAGTCAATAGGTATTACTTATTTTTCGCATGCTAATATTTGAATTCATACATAAATATAGTTTAATCTATACAGTTGTGTTGTAATACTTATCAAATTTCTTACTCATGTTGTACTCGAATACAATTTAAATCAAAATTTCGTGGTAAATCTACAGGTTGTTGGAGTCATGCCAAGAGTTTCTATTGCAAATCAGATAAGGAACAAGATGCGAGAGACAAGGGGGGCCCAACTGCGGACCAGTTCATCAGATGAGGATGTCAATGCTCCCAATCCTCCCAACAATGTCGTTGAAAAGGATTCTGTGGTAACAGATCATCCCAGCCCACCATCAGCCACACGGCCATCTTCAACCACTGTGCAAGGTGCGAGTTCAACAAAGAAAATCAGTGCCATTAGAGGCTGGACAAAGCAAAACATGCTCGTTGCAATTGATGAAATCGAGTTTAAGGGATATTCAATCCATGCATATGTAAAAAAACATGGTATTGTTGCCTCTAACATACATTATTGGATAAATGGGTTGACTAATACAAAGCGTAAAGGGCTTGTTAGAGTTATGACTGAAGAGGAGGAGGATGCGGTGGTCGAGTGGTGTGAGGAGATGGCCCAATTGGGACATGGGTTAGAGCTTATACAACTTAAATCCACTATAGCTCAAATATGTCAAGGGAGGAAAACCCCTTTAAAGATGGTTTTCCTAGTAGATCATGGTAGAGTGGGTTTAAAAAGAGGCATCCAGACCTTGTGTTACGTACAACAGAGGGCCTTGATAAAGACATGGCTTTAAATATGTGCCCTGCAATTGTTTCCAAGTTCTATAACACTCTTTCTGTTGCATATGAGCAAGACTCATATGCCCCATAACATATATGGAACTGTGATGAAACAGGCTTATAGGAAGGAATGAATTGTGGTATGCGGGTAATTTTCAAGAGAGGGAGTAGAAATGTGCCTAAGATATTGCCTAAGAGCAAGGAGTGGATCACAATTCTTGCTTGTGTCAATGCAAGTTGTTCATCAATATCAGGATTTTATCTATTTAAAGATAAAACTCAACTAAAAAATTATATACAAAATTGTGAACCAAGTGCATGCATGGCTGCACATCCACATGCATGGATGACAAAGGAACTATTATTTAATTGGCTTTGCACTTTGTTTCTTTTGTACTGGGTGGTGTCTCGCCTGAAAACAAACACTTACTGATTTTAGATGGCCATGGAAGACACATGGTTGTGAAGACAATCAAGGAGGCCAATAAATTGGGAATTGACTTGTTAACATTGCCAGCGCATACCACTCATAGATTGCAGCCCCTTGATCTAAGCGTGTTTAAGCCTTTCAAGAACTATTTCAGGGTCAAGCGAGCTTCATGGATGGCAAAGAATCTAGGGGTAGAATTAAAGAGGTTTGAGCTAGCTGAGCTTGCAAGTAAAGGATTTAAAAGGGCTCTCACACCTTCTAATATCAAGGCTATATTTAGGAGGATTGGTATATGGACACTTAATTTTGATGCTCTTATGCATGATACCAGTTGTAGCCAAGCACTTGAAGTGGAAGGTCAAGAAATAGAGAAATTACAAGATCATGTCGGTGCCCAAGAAGATGTAGCTACTGCTGAAGGTATAATGTCTCTTTCTGAAGGGTTGTTCTATGGTGATGATGATGAGCATGTCAGTGAGACACAGTTCAGTCATGAATCAACTAAAAATATCATGAAGTTGTCACACCCACTGAACCACCTATGAATTATGAATGTGATATTCCATGTGATGCACCTAACAATGAGCAATTGACCATGCCAACCCAAGTAAGCACACCATCATGGATGGCAGAGGTCGTGATGAATATCATTGGAAATAATGTATCTACCATGAATGAGGAAATCATGGAGATGCCTTCACAACCATCAGGGTTGAACATCAAACTTGTTCATTATTTTGTGGAAAATGGATCACTGGAAGAGGAGCCTATTCAGCATGAAGTATCTGAAGAAGAAAACAATGGGGGTCAATCAATTTTCCCAGAGGATGAAATCCAAGTGTCAGGTCCGGAGGAGCATGGGAAAAAAAAAATAGATTACTTGGTGCATTACTAAAGCTACCAGTAGAGAGAGTGAAGGCATCATCAAGTAACTCAACATTAGATTATCTCTGTTTAGGGAGGAGTTCACAATTTCTCACATCTGAGTATTATATGAATTTAATGTTCGATTCTGAACGTAAAACGAATGAAATTCAGGAAGCTAAAAAGAGAAAGAAGGAGTTATCCAATGAAAAGAGGGTTGCAAGGATTGCAACAGCAGAAGCTCGAGCAAAGGAAAGGTTGGAAAGGAAAAAAGAAAGGGAAGATAAGGAACATCAAAATAAATTGGCAAGGGAAGAGAGAGAGGCAAGAAAGGTTCAACAAAAGTTGGAAAAAGGAGGGGTGAAAAGCAGAGAAGACCATGGTTCAAGCCAGTTTGAGGCAAACAGGTTGATGTCTAACACGCTGGACCACATTGTAGAGAAGACACCATCATGCCAAGACCTGATTAACATCTAAGTCCCCAGCTATCAGGCATGGGTTAGGCCCACCTCTTATACCCCTACCAGTGCAGGTTTGAATCCTAACTGTGTTTATATGACACCTATAGTTAGTGTTGGGGTTAGTAACACAAGTGGACACTTGGGCTACTCAGTCCCACCATGGCTACAAGAAGCAAATTGGAGTCAAGCATATGAAAACATTCAGGCACATCCTAATCATCCAATCTTGGGCAGTCCACCATACTTGGGTCAGGCATTCAACTCAACATTATTGGGCAATGCAGGAAATGAAAGCCATCAAGCATAGGGGTGGCCTGAATTAATTTTTGTAACCACGACACACTGTGATTTTGGTAAGGATGAAATAGGTTTGCTAAGGATAACATCCATGGATGTTTGGAAGAATCCTTTTGGGTTGCCTCATGAAATTAGTATGTATCAAACAATTTCTAATTGCTACAAGTTTGTTAATCTATTGAATTTCTAATTGCATATTTAAAAGAACACAACACTTTCCATAGCCTATATCATAATTTTTAATTTTTAATTAGTATGTATTAAACATTTCTAATTTCTACAAAAATATATCCTGTATTCCTTGGGAGTTAAGAAATTGACAGTGTAGCCCATTTCTAACTTGCTCACTTGCAAAGGCATAATCCCGATCATCAATGACACCATTAAAACAAAATAATCTTAGATTATTACTTTCCTTCTCTAATCTAAGACAATGAAATTGTGAAAAAGGTTCCCAATCGACAAATGAACACAAAAACATCTTATTCTATGTACATGCTCCCCATCCCAACAAATTCAAACCCCAAGCTGATATAATACATTGAAAAAAACAAGTTTCACTGCATCTACAAAGCATTATGACCCATTGCACAATTATAAATAAAAAATTGAGAGAATAAAATAAGCACATATTGTTGGAAAACGAGGATTTAAAGTATTCATATGATAGACTTGGTATGCTCAATGAACAAAAAGGTTGCAATGAAATAACATAAGTATGAGACTACTGAAAGGTTGCAAAGAAACAAAAAATGAAAAAATATGGAGTGAAACAATAATGCAAGACCAAGACTTCACATGCAAGTCAAAACCCTTAAGAGAAACTAGGAACAAAGCGATCATAAATGATACCCTTCTAACAAATGCAAATCAAGACCAAGAGGAAAATTAGGAACAAAGTTTTACATTTGCATCTATAGATGTGAATAAATTTGTCAATTTAGCTTCGATTTATTGAATAGAGACAACTTAATTTTCTTTACATGTGCATGTATCAATGTAAATAAATATATCAATGTAACTTAAATTCTTAGATTGATGGAATTTAGAAAAATTCATCTGGAAATTAGTGGTTCCTTTTTCGAGTGAAACAGTATGAGAGAATGTCATCAAATTAATTGAAAACATGTACATAATATAAAACATTATTAACACAGTATGAGAAAATGTCATCAAATTAGTTGAAGACACGTACAAAATATATAACATTCTTAACATACTTCGCCTCTGTGGTGGTTATGCCTGGGCTCTGTGAAACAAGAATGCAAGATCGAGACTTCACATGCAATTAAAAACCCTTAAGAGAAACCAGGAACAAAGGTGGTCATACCTTGTTGGAGTGAAACAAGAATGCAAGACCAAGACTTAACATGCAGCAAGTTAAAACCTTTAAGAGAAACTTGGAACAAAGGTGGTTATACCTTGTTGGAGTGAAACAAGAATGCAAGACCGAGACTTCACATGCAAGTCAAAACCCTTAAGAGAAACTAGGGAACAAAGCGATCACAAATTATACCCTTCTACCAAGTGAAAATAAAGATCGAGAGGAATATTAGGAACAAATATTTACATTTTCATCTATAGATGTGAATAAATGTGTTAATTTAGCTTTGATTTATTGAATAGAGCCAACTTCATTTTCTTTACATGTGCATATATCAATGTAACTTAAATTCTTAGATTGATGAAATTTAGACAACTTCATTTGGAAATTAGTGGTACCTTGTTCGAGTGAAACAGTATGAGAGAATGTCATCAAATTATTTGAAAACATGTACAAAATATAAAAAATTATTAACACAGTATGAGAAAATTTCATCAAATTAATTGAAAACATGTACTTAATATAAAACATTATTAACATACTTCGCCTCTGTGGTGGTTATACCTCGGCCCTGTGAAACAAGAATGCAAGACCGAGACTTCACATGCAAGTCAAAACCCTTAAGAGAAACTAGGAACAAAGGTGGTTATACCTTGTTGGAGTGAAACAAGAATGCAAGACCGAGACTTCACATGCAAGTCAAAACCCTAAAGAGAAACCAAGAACAAAATGATCATAAATCATACCCTTCTACCAAATGCAAATCAAGGCCAAGAGGAAAATTAGGAACAAAGCTTTACATTTTCATCTATAGATGTGAATAAATGTGTCAATTTAGCTTCGATTTATTGAACAGAGACAACTTCATTTGCTTTACATGTGCATATATCAATGTAAATAAATATATCAATGTAACTTAAAATCTTAGATTGATGGAATTTAGACAACATTTGGAAATTAGTGGTACCTTGTTCGAGTGAAACAATATGCGAAAATGTCATCAAATTAATTGAAAACATGTACAAAATATAAAACATTATTAACATACTTCGGATCTATGGTGGTTATACCTCGGCTCTGTGGTGGATAAAAATATTTCAACATCAAAACATCAATTTACGTAAAACCCGAAACCCTAAATTTGTTAAAAAACAATCATGCTTCAATTACTCCCATAGAGGTGGAACTATCTTATTCCTTTTAATTTACAAAAAAACCCTACCCTAAACCAGTCAATTTACACAGAACCCTACCCTAAATGTGTTAAAAAACCAGTCAATTTACACAAAACCCAAGTGTTTAAAAACACAGGAAAAAATCTCAACAGAGAAACATATCCTTCAAGTTAAATGTGTTAAAAAACCAGTCAATTTACACAAAACCCAAGTGTTTAAAAACACAGTAAACAAGCTCAACAAAGAAACATATCCTTCAAGTTAAGTGTGTTAAAAAAACACATGCATATGACTGGTAGGACAGAGTCTTACCTTACGACTACTCTCCTCACCTTCCTCCTTGCCAACTGCATTGACCTGCAAACAATGCAAAAAAACATCAAAATATAACCATTCACAGAGGAGGAAGCACAAACCTTAAAAAAAAATTAAAACCCACACTGAAAAACACACTTGAAAACACAATTCCGAGCATCCAGACCTAAACCATTGTAGTCCACCAAGTCCGCAGAGGTATAACCACCACAGAGCCAAGTATAACCACCATAGAGCCAAGGTATAACCACCACAAATCCGAGTATAACCACCACAAAGCCGTGGTATAACCACCACAGAGCTGAGGTATAACCACCACAGAGCCAAGGTATAACCACCAACTTTAAACGCCACGCTTGAACCAGGACCACAGGCGCTTGAACCAGGAGCGCAGATGCTCCATAAACCAAGACTAAGCACGCAAAGTGAGGAGGTGGATGCGCTGGTCATCGGAGCAGGAGGAGCGCAACAACCAGACAGCAAAACTCACACAGACCAACCCCGAAGTGAAAAATGAAACTTCATCGAGAAGCCTCCAGTAAAATGCAGGAAGCCACCGGTTGGAGCGGTTGTGAACCGATAGAGAAGGTTCCATGTGCGCCATACACGTGCCCACGTCATATGAGAAGCTATAATATGGGGAGCATGGTAGTCCATGTGGCTTGAAGGGGTCAACAGTGCCGACGTGTCCAACAACTGACTCCTCTCCCCTAAAGTAATTTTTTTTTAATAATTTTAATCAATGCAATGCATATTGCAGAGGTAACAATTTTTTTTTGTTGGATATTCCTCATGTGTTTTGTGACATGTATTTAACTATTTTTAGTGGATCTGATAACTTTATTGATGCATTTTTTTACTAACACATGTGGGTTTTGGTGTAAGCTTGACCTGGAGGAGATTGTTGGACATTGGATAAACCAACGCTCTCTTTGTGTTTCATGACATGTGTTTAGCTGCCTCTTGCGGATCCAGTAACTTTAGTGATGTCTCCATTTACTAAAATGTGCAGGTTTCGGTGTAATGGCAATCATGATTCCAACATTTTTTACATGATGTAGAGATGCGAAGGTATTTCTAATCACACTTCTCAGCACCTTTGCATTGAGTGTGCATATATATTGCTAATCATGCTTCTCTGTGAGTTTTGGTGTGTAATGGCAATCATGATTCCAAAATTTTTTACATGATGTGGAGGTTTGAAGGTATTACTAATGACACTTCTCAACACCTTCGCATCAAGTGTGCAAATATATTGCTAATCACAATTCTCAGCGCACCTTGGCATTGTCTAGAAAAAATTCCAATCAATTCCTCCACACTCCACATTGCGTAAACAAATTGCAAGGTTTGTTACCCTACACTACTACACTAAGGGCACCTTTAAGACATTTTTTTAAGACAATAAATATTTTGTCTTAAATATAAAATTTAAGACAACTAAAAATTAAGACAAATATATTTTAAGACAAAAATATTTGAGGACAAAACTTTAAATTTAAGACAAAAATAGTTTGAGACAAAAATATTTTAAGGCCAAACTTTATATTTAAGACAAAAATATTTTAAGACAAATATTTATATTTAAGACAAAAATATTTTAAGACAAAAATAGTTTAAGACAAAACTTTATTATTAAGCCAAAAATAGTTTGGGACAAAAATATTTTAAGAAAATGGTCATTTAAGACGAAACCCATTTAAGACAATTAAAAATTAAGACAAAAACATATCAAATTAAGACAACATTATCTAACAACTACAAAATTGACTCTGAAAGTGCACCCTAAGTCTGCCAGCTTGCATGTTACTATTGTCACGCACCTATACCAAGGTTTCTATTTCACTTACCATTCATGGTATCTTATATAAAGAAAAGGATTTATGTTCAATGTCCAATTATGTTCTATGTATCTATGTTGGAAATGTATATGATTAAAAGTCCTTACCAGGTTTTGAATCCTCATCATCCAATTTGCAAGTATGGGGTCATTTAAATTTGCATGCTTGTTTACCGAGTCAATGATTCATTTTTCATATCCATATACATGAATTTTGTCTAAACTTAGCCACTTTGCTGCGATAGGGACTCCCCATAATGTTGTAATCTTTGATTTTTTGTTTGATCCCATTCCACACTCCCACCAGAAGTGGAAGAAATTACCAGGCTCAGTAATTATGACTGCACCACATCCACATTTCCTTATATTGTTGGCTCTGTCAAAAACCCCAACTAGATATTCTTTCCAAATATCAATGAATTTTCATTTCTCGTTTCTGTTAGACTTGGTCATCGGCCCGATCTCGTTGAAAAAATAAACTGTCTTGATAATGGCTTCTCTAACAATCACAGTTTTTTGATAAAAAATGCTAGCATTCCTACTTCGCCATATAATACATATGATATATAATGGGAGGGACCTATACTTCTAGTGTGAAGTGAACCATGACAAAAGACATATAAACAAGGGTTGATTAGTTCCAACGAAAGGAAGCTTCATTTCCTCCATAATGTCATCCCAAATCAGCCGCACATATGAGAATTTGATTAACAAATGATCTGTATCTGCCCCCCCCCTCTCCCGCTCATGCATAGAGGGCATATTCCAAGACCAGTGAACCTACACTTTTGTAAGTTGTTTCATGTTAATATACGATCATGTTTTTCCAGCCAACAAAAACATTTTTATTTTTTCGGGATATTCCATCTCCATATATCTTGTAGACGCTTATTATAGCCATTGATCCTCTCGAGCCTTGGCAACTTCAAGTAGATGTCTTGGACCATTAGATTGTTCTTTTTCATCCCCCCTCCCCCCTTCGCCACCCCATATCATACAGTCCTGCTTATCACCATCAGTGATGTCAGCAGATCAAAGTTGTGCTACGCATGACCCCCATTCCTCATGATATCTCTCTGGTATGCCAAGACCTTTGACCCTTCTACAACTCTGTTGATCAATGTTTTGAGTCCACAACAAATATATCTCTTGCAATAAGATAATTTCCTTTCTTTGAAGGATTTGCAACAACTGACAGGATAATGAATGATTTCTAGCCTTTCCCGTGATGGCGTTTAATCCAATTTTGATCTTGGATCCATCTCCATTACCCCAACAGACAAACCCCAACATCCAGTGTACAATGTATTGAAACGTGTAGCTAGGTTCGGTCTTCAAAATGACATGTGTAAATATGATCTTATGTAATTGATGTAAAGACAAAAATAAAATTATTTTTGTAATTCTTGAATCATGGGTTTCATGATCAAGGAATTTTATTTTAGTTAAGGTTCTCATTGTGAGCCTTTAGGTTTTTCATCAAGTCATAATAGTCTATTGAGTCAATGTTATGTATGGAAGACCCTTCTTGGGGATGTTACAAATATATGTGAGTCATTGAATGAGTCAAAGAGACCCTCCAAGATCAAGCTCAAGAATCTCCTTCAAGTCGGCCTTAAATGAAATTATGAAGCTTCACCAAAGGACACATCAAATCACACACAACTCAAGTCACCTAATTTACATGGGAAAACCACTATAAATAGGGTAGCTCGACTTCATTTCAAGGACATAATTTCGATCAAGGAGAAATCTACAATAAGTAGTGTGAGAATCACTAGGAAAGGAGCCTCATAACCAATGAAGAGAGGAAAAGGAAGAGTGATGTCCTTAGATTTATTTTTGGGTATGTTTGAGGCTGAATCACTCCACAGGTGTGAAGTATATACACTATATATTGCAAAAGAAGTTGAAGTACTATAGTCCCTTTTGAAGTTCAAGTCAATTAGGAAACTAATGAGTATCTCAAGTCGAGTTGTCAAGGAGGTAACCTTAAAGCAAACAAAATCAAGGTACAAGATAATTTCATGTACATGTACTAGGGTTTCTGAATTAGGATCGAGAAGTTGCAGGTTTGAAGGAAAGAAAAGGAAGTCGAGATCTAAAAGGTAGCAGAGGTAGAAAGAAGAAACAGGCAGTTGACTATCGTTGAATCTATTAAGAAATAGAGCTCAAAATAGGAAGCTTAGTGTCTTGGTCTTTGAGAGGTCAAATAGGTCAAGGGTCTTGGTCTTGGTATTCATCAATTGAAGTCACTATAAGAAGAATATTTTTTTTGGGTTTTCCTCTCAAGTGGGAGAGATTTTGGCCCTAGTTGATCGCCTATATTCTATGTCTCTTGTATCTTTATTGTTTATGATTTGGTAGTTGTTTGATGAAGAACACTATAATAATCTAACTAAAGATAAGATCATAATCTAAAGGAGTAGAAAGCATTCACTAGTGTTGAAATTCAACAAGAAAATGCACCACATACTAGTGTGGGATTCCAATCACACATGGTGAGGAATTCATTTACACATTAGTGCTATGCGTAGTCATCTAATTTATTTTTCTCTTAAATAAATTGGACAACAAATTGTAATTTCATCTCATAACAACTTGTATCAGTTAACAAAGTCATGAAGACTGAGTTAGGTCAATAATTTCGATTTGAAGGTCTAAGATGACGCATGTAGAGTGATTCTATTATTTTGGGGGTCCAGTTGTAGTTGTAGCACTACTGTGGCGTGAGTGTAATTAGTTAACTCAAATTCATTGAGTTAAAATCAATTTAAGTAGTTCTAAGTGAGTGATCAGCTAGTGAGAGGTCAAGTGAATTAAATTGGATTTAATTCACAAGTAGTGATCAATCAAATAACTAATGATTCACTATTAATAGCTACATGCATGTCAGTTCCGATGAAGACTCAGTTGAGACAGAGGTTAAATGGAAGAACTATCAGTTGTATTATTAGAAAATTACTCAGGCGCAATTATAAAGTCACAGGAAGGCCACGATGGATTGTGCAATCAAGGAAGGTTGAATTGCCTATTTAATAGGGGTTTATTTATATAGGAATTGTGTGAACAACGCAGGCTGGAGGAATGTAAGGATTTGGCTAATTGTTTGTCCAATTTTGCCTAGATCAGTGTGAGACGATTCGTAGAGTGCAGGAGATTATTGTGAGAAATAATGCATTGTATTGTTTCATGATTCCTTGACTTATTATACAATAGAGATAGAGGAGTTGTGAGCAGTTGCTTTCCCCAGGAAAATATTGTGTTTTGTGATTGATTTACTTCTTTCTCTTACTTACATGTGATTGAGCAATCATGTTTTATATTCCACAAATATTGTAAAAGGATTCAATATATTGTTTTAGTACGTTACATGATCGGATTGAATCCATTGGTATAATTTCTACATGGTATAAGAGTGCTAGGAATCACAATAGAAGAGAAAAATTTTGTTTGTGTTGAACATGATTAAAATTTGTAGATTCATTATTTGGACCTAACCGCTGACCATGATGTCTTTCACTAGCTTGAGACTCGAATATGCACTCGAGGGAAATTCGAACTATATTGCATGGAAAGACAAGATGGAGGCAGTATTGGAGGATAATGAGCTAAAGGAGTTCATTGACCCTGATATTACTAAACCCCCTCAAGCTGATGCTGCGCATCATGAAACATGGAGGAAGAATGTTGCAAAGGTGAGGAGGATCTTATTAGAGGGAGTTAGATATCATATTGTATCGAGTCTCCATGGCAAGGAAACTCCATATTCTTTGTGGAAGGCCTTGATAGATCTATTTCAAAGCAGCAGTGACCATAGGAAATTGGCACTCAAGGATAAGCTCACGAAAATCAAAATGGAGAAGGGCGACACAATCCAGAAATACTTGACCAAGTTCACTCAATGTCAAGATGAGCTTGGAAGTATTGGGATTATTGTGGCTGATGATGACTTGGTGAACCTAACATTCCAGGCCTTCCCAAGAGCTGGCATAATTACCAGGTCTACGTGATTGAGAGGGTGCAATTACCAAAGTGGGAGCAACTATGGCCAGATTTGGTACAAGAAGAGTTTCGGTGGAATACCAGGGATGGATCCTCATCCAAGACTAATGATGAGGAAAATTGTGCCTTAGCTGGCAAGGAAAAGAAGGGGAAAGGGAATGAGTTCCATTCCAAATATGATATTGGAAAAGAAGGCAAGAAGTGAGACATGTCAAAGGTGAAATGTTTCAACTGTCATGATCATGGACACTATGCCACAAATTGTTCTAAAAATAAGAAGAACAACAAGAAGGCTCTAGGAGCTGCAGTGGGTGAAGCTTTGGCCTCACAGTTTGAGTTGGACTTCTCTCTCATCGCTTGCATGGTGTCAACTGTGATGGGATCTATGTGGCACTTGGACACTGGAGCATATTTCCACATGACTGGCAACAAAGAACTCTTTAGTAGCTTGGAGGAGAAGGATCTTCAGATACACATCGAGATGGGTGATGATGGGAGGTATTGCACTATCGAGATTGGTAAAATTACTTTCCATGGAGATTCAGATAAACCTTTCATATTAAAGATTTCATACATGAAAAATAATTCCCCTAATTTAAAAGTTTGAATTCCCCAGTGACACTTATAAAAAAATTCACTCAATCTAGGGCCGGGGCCTCTTCGGCGTATTTAAAAGAATCCAGTCTAGAAGCCAAGCCTGCAACACTTATTGGGCCACTCACCCAGAATGCAGGGGTACACTCAAATAGAAAACAAATTCCCAAAAATATATTCGTTGAATTACGTCAAATCAACCAAACAGAAGTGAGGATATCTCGTTTGGGTCAGAGATCTTCGTCAATTTTTAAAATGTGGACTTATATAGAAAATTTTTCTTAATAGGTTTTAACTAAGTATCTACAATTTTCAAAATTGGTAATTTTAATAACTACCTGGTTCTGGATGCTATGATCATTTTAAATAGTAAATTTGTAATCAGAGGAACATAAATTTTTTAACTGTGAAAACATTAGTGAAAATAATTTATTCATATATATATAGTTTTAAAATTTATAAAATTATTTTCATGGATATCAAATAAAATCCATATACATAATCTTCCATGGAAAATTAAAAGAAAAAAACCATGTAAGAACCAGTAGATATCTCACTCTATTTCGAACAAACGAAACAATTCTATTCATTATCCTCTAACAAGCGGCAGATGATAGTATTAAATCCTTCATGAATTGTATTTGTTATGGTTGCCATGCTTCTTCCTTTCTTCTGTGGATAATTTTATTATGGCAAACATCACTCAATCAGCAGTTTAGATTTACAATATCTAGATTAATTGTAAAAAAAATCATTTGAAAGCATTTTATGTTTACTTGCAATGGCTGACTGCATAATTCGACAGCGGCGACTCTCTGATAAGTGATACCAGAACTTAACTTACTGCATTCTATCCAAATGATACAAAATTTAGAATGCTCTTAATTATTCATGACAAACTAACATTAGGAGTTTAAACTAACTGACAATAGATTTTGAGGATCGACCAGACGACCTGGTACAGTATTGGATGAATTTTGGACAGGGTTGAGGGTTTCTCGATTAGGTTTTCCCTGCATACTGAAAATGAACATTCAATTGAATTTAACCCTACTGTAAATAACATCAAGAAATGATATGGTACTCCATTGAAAAGCGTTATTGATATTCGCCAATAAGTAGTTACTAGTTTTGGGAGTTGTTTTTAGTGTGATTTTTTGGAGATTCAGATGCCAGAATCAGACAGAAAAATTGAGGTGAAATTTTGATTTGTGTTATTTAAATGGTTTTATATGGATTGGGAACCTTGAAAAAATTTAAGGGCATTTCTATTGTGCAAATTTACCCATTAAATTTATGATTTCAATAAATTCTTGCCAGATTTTAGAGAAATTAGATAAAAAAAAATAACACCGAAAAAAGTTTCCAAAAAAATTACACTCAAAACAACGGAGTTGTCTATCGAGCCAGAGGAATTGCCGGGAGGGCCAAAATTGGCCGGAATCTGGGCAAAAGAAAATTAAAAAATCTTGCAGTAGCAGTGTTTGAATTATGTTTTTGATGGTAGAAATGGATTTAGCACCATCAAAAACCTATAAAACATCCAAAATATTGAAGTTTGATAGCTATAACTTGTATTTACAAAAATCTTTGTCAGATTTTTTTAAAATCTTACGAGAATTTCCATGATTTTCAAGACAAAAAAAAATCTAATTAGACTACGACCAAAACAACTAACTAATTTTAAGTATTCGTTCCACATGCAATGAATGAATAGGAAAGTAGAGAAAATACACGACAACAACTAGGGAAATGGGTAGACATTCAGGGAAACGATTAGGAGTGGAGGTGTGAACTATAATTTTCTACCCTGCATCTTTTACTTGTCAATTCAATCTTGGTTATATAATTTTCAACACGTTGACCCAAAAAAATAGAAAACATACCCACACATAACATTTAATTCTAAGTTTGTACAAAATCAGAATGTTCCCTTCCGAAGCATTTATTTCAATTCTATCTCCGACAGCTATAATTGTGGGAAAAACTCAAAATGTTCCCTACCGGCACTGCAACCAATCCAACGAGTCTAATGGAGAAACCTTTGACGATAAAGCCACGTATTAGTCTAACCCAGAAAAGATAAGAGTAATATATGGAGGAAACAAATTTGTCTAGAAAATAGCGGAAAATTTTTGATAAAATTTGATAGATATTTTGGAAAATTTAAGTTATAGCCATTAAGTCTGGAATATTTTGAGGAATCTATTTCCATCATCAAACAATAATTTAAACACTCTTATAATAAATAATAAAAATTACAAAATTCCAACTAAAAATAATTTTCAAAACAAATTTATAATTTATAACTTCAGTAAACAATTTCTAAAAGATTTATACCTCACGCGATGGAATGAAGGAAATCAGGGTGAGTTCAATATGAAACATCCCTGCCAATAACTTCTTTCTCACGCTATAAAATCACAACTCTCTAATATGGAAAATATGAATATAAAACTATAACCTTTACCATAGCTGGTAAAACATTATTATATTTTAAGGACCTTGATCTTTTCTTCAATCAGCGCAAGCCAATCCCTATCTTTACACCGGAGGCATCTTCTTTGCTGGAGTGGGGTGAGCAAACACTGCTCACCCCAGCCAATAGGATAAATTCTATATCGCCCTTATGACTAATAAAATTTTGCCACTTGTTTTTCATATGTTACCTGATAGCTTGATTTCCACGGACGTTTTCCTACCACCTGTCTCTGTACTGCCTCTGCAATTATTTCGCCATCTAATCCAATGAAGGTTTTCAGCTCCAAGCATTTCTCCACTTAATGGGTTCTGTGTAGCCAAGCCGTATCTAGATGGTGCAGTGTTTGGATCTGGTTATTAATTTTTCCTGCAAAGTAGCTCACAGAGTTGACGGGAGACGAGAATGTGGTGGATGCCTGCAAGTTTGCTCACGGCGTTTTCGAATGGTGGCTTCATCCTGCTCAATATCGGACCCAGTGTTAGGTCCCTATATTACAAGTATAGTCCCTTATTGTTGTTTGTGTAACCCCCTTATTGTTATTATTGTACCCTTGTAGCCCCCATTTTATTATTATTGTGCCCTTAAATTATTATTGTTAGGTCGGCTAGGATTACATTGTGGCCCACTAGGATTACATTATGGCCCCATGGACTCCTATATATAGAAAGGAGGTTTTGTAAATTGGATCATCCAAGAATTGTTCATTTATGTAATGTATTGGAGGTTTCCCCCTCGAAGTGGCCTATTTCTAAGGCGTTGATATCTCTTTTCTTCTATTTTTGGAGCTGGTTACACAACATTTGGTATCAGAGCTTTGGATTCTAGGGTTTCGCTGCTCCAAATAGGTCATCGTGGCATTTTCGCTATAAATTTTTTTCTATGAATTTTCAAAAGCTGAAATTTTTAGGGTGCGAAGCCAAAATCTCGAGGAATATTTTCTGAAAATTTCAGAGCTTGGTTCGCAATATTTTCGGAGATATGATCTATGGAAGTTAGGTCTTTTTTCAGGCTCCTAAACAGGTCATTGTGGAATTTGCGCTATAACTTTTTTTCTACGAAGGTTAAAAATCTGAAATTTATATGGTGTGAAGCTGAAATCCTGAGGAAATTCGTCAAAAAATTTTAGAGCTTGGTTCGCAAATTTTTTGGAGATATGATCTGTGGAAGGTAGTGCTGTTTTAGGCTCCTGAATTGCATCTAAAAGAGGTGATCGTGGGAAAAGTTCAATAACTCTCTCTCTGGGAATCGGATTGGAGTGCCGTAAAAAGTGGTCGCAATTAAACGGACTGTAGTTTCTTCGCTATCAATTTCAGAGACAAAGGATGAAACAGTGATACGTGGCAAGTCGTACAAGTTCGCTCTACTGAACCAGTCCATAATTAGGTCATTGTGGGAGATTGGACACAACTTTGTCTTGGAGAATCCAAATCAGGTCAGACCTGTGGCATTCAAAAGATAATTCAGAGGGCTACGTCAGTACCAAAATTCAGATATTGAAGTGCTGCAATCACAGAGATAATCCAATTTCAATATCGAGCGCCTCAAAAGCAAGAAAAAGGTGTGTATTGTTTTTCCGAATTGCATAAGTCTTGTTTGAAGAATCAATTTTAATTGATTCCAAGGGCATATTGTAGAATAGATATCAGTATTGGGTTCTAAAAGATGCCCCGTAAAAATAATTCAACACCCATTAAGCCTTCAAAAGGCTCTACTATGACTCATGAAGATGAAGAATTGCAACATGATCTATCAAAATTACAAGAGCAAGTGCAACAAATTTCACTCTCGCAAAGAGCAACAAAAAATGAAATTGAAGTTTTGAAGAAAGGTGTGGAAGCGAAGATGGATGGCATGGAAGCTGGCATGGAAGTTAAGATGGAAAACATGAAGAATTATCTAAAAACAGACATCGAAGGTTTAACAAAGTTGATACAAGAAATGTTTCCTAATGGTGAAAAGATAGTAGAAGAACCTCATGATGAGAACAAAATAAATGTTAATCGTGATTTCATAAACTCTAATGTTGGCGGGAAGAACCACCATATTCCAAAAATGGATATGAGGAATTTTGATGGAAAGGATCTTGTAACATGGATACTACAGATGGAGCAATATTTTGATCTCCACAACGTGCAAAACACACAAAAGGTACGCATTGCAACTTTACATTTAGAACAAAATACATTTGTATGGTATCGATGGCTTTGCTCCCGTAAAAAAATTATCACTTGGTCAATTTTTAAGGAGGAAATGATAGCACATTATGAGGATACGAAGAGCAACACCTTCTTTAGCCAATTGATAAATCTCAAACAAAAGGGTTTAGTGGGGCAGCACATTGAGGACTTCCAAAAATTGAATATAAGGGTAACTGATATTCCAGAGGAACACAGGATCAATCTCTTCATAGGCACTTTAAAGGATAACATCCAACATGAAGTTCGTGTTTTGGAACTGGATTCATTGGAGAAGGCATTCAGGTTGGCAAGAAAATTTGAATGTAAAATAATGGCGACAAGAAAGCCTATCACTCAATTCTATAAAGAAGTGTTGCTACGTCTAGATTTCCACAACCTACAAGGTTGACACCACAACAATTGGAAGAAAAAAGAGCAAAAGGTCTTTGCTACAATTGTGATAGAAAATACACTAAAGGTCATAAGCGTGTTGAGAAGAACTTATTTTACATAGATTGTGAAGAGGAAGAAGAAAATGAACAATAAGAGGATATACACCAGGAACCAACCCTAGAAGAAGAAGAAATGAATCCGACCATATCGTGTAATGCACTGGCAGGAATTACCACTCCTCAAACTCTCAATATAGAAGGACAAATCAAGAAGAAAAAGGTAATAGTGTTGATTGATTCAGGTAGCACCCATAATTTTATTCATTGTAAGGTAGCCAAGGAATTAAATTGTTTCCTATACCCAGCACCAGAATGTCAAGGGATGGTTGCAAATGGAGGAACTATAAATTGCTCTGGAAAATGCCATAATATCAAGCTAACCATGGGGGAATATGTATTGACTAGTCCAATGCTTTCCATTCCTATGGGAGGTGTTGATGTCGTACTAGGAGTACAATGGTTACAATCTTTGGGGACGGTAGCTTTTAATTTTCAAGAACTTTTCTTGAAATTTTTTTCAGAAGGAAAGGAAGTCGAATTACGGGGTATTGAAGGGAAGCCAGGAAGGATAATAAGCTCTAATGTCACGACAAAGCTTATAAAGAAAGAACAACGAGGTGTAATTGCACAATTATGCTCACTAGAAGTTCCAACATCAAAATCATCTATTTCTGCAGATCTCCAACAAGTCTTGGACAATCATTCCAAGGTGTTTGAAACTCCCAAAGGACTCCCACCTATTTGTGATAATGATCATGCTATTCATTTGATTCCAGGAAGTGTTCCTCCAAACATCAGGCCTTATAGATATCCTTGCTTCCAAAAGAGCGAAATTGAACGTATGATTGCAGAAATGTTAGAGGCGGGTATAATTCAACCTAGTCAAAGTTCTTTCTCTGCTCCTGTAGTATTGGTACACAAGAAGGATGGATCATGGCAGATGTGTCCAGATTATAGGGAGCTCAATAAGCTCACCATTAAAGATAAATTTCCCATTCCTGTGATTGATGAATTATTGGATGAATTACATGGAGCAATTTATTTTACCGAGTTGGATCTTCGTTCAGGATATCATCAAATTAGAATGAAGACTGAAGATATTCCAAAAACAGCATTTCGAACTCATGAGGGTCATTATGAATTTTTGGTCATGCCTTTTGGCCTTACTAATGCACCTTCTACATTTCAAGGGTTGATAGATTCCATTTTCAAACCCTTCCTTAGAAAATTTGTGCTAGTATTTTTTGATGATATACTAATCTACAGCAGGTCTTGGAAGGATCATGTTGAACATGTTGACGGGGTGCTCAAACTATTGCAGGAGAAACAATTATATGCAAAAAAATCCAAATGTTTCTTTGGAGTACAAGAGGTGGAATATCTGGGTCATATTGTATCTCACGAGGGTGTTAAAGTGGACCTAACAAAATTAAAGCCATTAAGGAATGGAAAGTTCCCACAACCATAAAGCAGTTGCGAGGATTTCTCGGGTTAACAGGGTATTATCGCAAGTTTGTTAAGAATTATGGGAGAATAGCGGCACCTCTAACAACATTATTGAAGAAAGATGCATTTTCATGGACTCCTGAAGCAACTAAGGCCTTTGAACGTCTTAAAGAGGCAATGTGCCTAGCACCGGTCTTAGCTATGCCAGACTTCACAAAAACCTTTATTGTGGAATGTGATGCCTCAGGAAATCGAATTGGTGCGGTTTTAATGCAGGAAGGAAGACCCATTGCTTTTGAAAGTCGTCCAATCATAGAAAGTATTTACAGAAACCTATTTATGAGAAGGAAATGTTAGCAATACTGCATGCACTAAAGAAATGGCGAACTTACCTAATGGGAAGACACTTCAAGGTAAAAACTGATCATGATAGTCTTAAACACTTTTTGGAACAAAGACTATCTTCAGAAGAGCAGCAAAAATGGGTCACAAAGATGTTGGGTTATGACTTTGAAATAATCTACAAAAAAGGAAAGCTTAATGTTGTTGCGGATGCACTCTCAAGAAATAATGAAGAGGTGGAAGCATTGCTTTGTGCCATTTCTATTATCCAACCAGATTGGATAACCAAAGCAAGAGATGAATGGAAGAAGGACAAAGATGTATGGAAACTCATTCAAAAGTTGCAGCAAGATCCTAGTACATCTGATACATTTAGTTGGAAAAATGATTCCTTATGGTACAAAGATCGCTTATATCTTTGTAAAAATTCCCAACTAAAACAAAAGATTCTTCTGGAATTGCACACTTCTCCTTTAGGAGGACACTCAGGATTTTTAAAAACTTACCACAGGGTGAAGAAAGAATATTTTTGGGATGGCCTTAAATCTGATATTCAAAAGTTTGTGGCGGAATGTTTGGTTTGCCAGCAGAATAAAGTGGAGACAATTAAGACCCCGGGACTTCTACAACCTTTATCCATTCCAAATCAACGTTGGGAGGAGATTTCAATGGATTTTATCACAGGTTTACCTAAGTCCGAAGGAAAGAATGTCATCATGGTGGTAGTTGATAGACTTACCAAGTATGCACACTTTTGTGCATTATCTCATCCATTTAAAGCAAGTAGAGTTGCTACTACATTTATGGACACAATTCAAAAGCTACATGGAAACCCAAGGGTTATTGTGAGCGACATAGATCCCATTTTTACTGGAAATTTTTGGACAGAGTTATTTTCTTGTTTGGGTACTCAATTAGCTCATAGCTCATCTTATCATCCTCAATGTGATGGTCAAATTGAGATAGTAAATAAATGTTTGGAAGGATATCTTTGTTGTTTTGTATCTGATAAACAAAAACAATGGGTCAAGTGGTTACCTCTCGCTGAATGGTGGTATAACACTTCCTTCCATACTGCAGCAAAAATGACCCCATTTATGGCACTTTATGGATATCATCCACCATCCATCACATCATCTTTAAGGGAAATTTTGAAGGTTCAAGCAGTGGAAGATCACATCGAGCATCAGCAAGAAGTTCTCCAACTCTTAAAGGATAACCTGAATTTGGCACAAAATCGAATGAAACAACAGGCAGATCAACATCGTAGCGAGAGAAGTTTCGATGTAGGAGATTGGGTATTTTTACGGCTACAACCATACAAACAAATGTCCCTCAAGCAAGCAAAGAAGGATAATAAATTATCGCCAAAGTACTATGGTCCTTACAAGGTGTTGCAAAAGATTGGTACTATGGCATATAAGTTGGAGCTTCCTGCTTCTTCGCGAGTACATCCAATTTTCCATGTTTCATGCTTAAAGAAGGTTATCGGTGAAAATCTTCCAATTCAAACAATATTACCAGAACTTGATGAGGAAGGAAAAATCATATTGGAACCTGAAGCGGTCATGGAAACAAGAACTCGACAACTACGGAATCGATCAATTTCAGAGTATCTCATCAAGTGGAAGAACTTACCCACTGAAGATTATACATGGGAGGATGAGAATTTTATACAAAAGCACCCAGAGCTACTCAAGCATTGAGGACAACACTTTTTTTGAAGGAGAGGGGCATGTTAGGTCCCTATATTACTAGTATAGTCCCTTATTATTGTTAGTGTAACCCCCTCATTGTTATTATTGTACCCTTGTAACCCCCATTTTGTTATTATTGTGCCCTTAAATTATTATTGTTAGGTCGGCTAGGATTACATTGTGGCCCACTAGGATTACATTATGGCCCCATGGACTCCTATAGATAGAAAGGAGGTTTTGTAAATTGTATCATCCAAGAATTGTTCATTTATGTAATGTATTGGAGGTTGCCCCCTCGAAGTGGCTTATTTATAAGGCGTTGATATCTCTTTTCTTCTATTTTTGGAGCTGGTTACACAACACCCAGCTCTGTAAAGATGGGCGGAGCTGTAAGCACAAAGTTTTCTTTTTGCTCATACTCCGCAGCAACTCCACTTGTTTCCAAGTCTTTTATCTCCCAACAACAATTCAAGAAGTAGTACGGTGCTGCATGTTGCTTCTTCTTTGAAGAACTATTCTTTGTTGGCCTCGGCAGTGGCTTATGACGGATCACCGCTTTGGCAGGCACTAGAAGGAACCATCAGTTCGAGTCCCTGAAGAATCTTTGATATCTTCCCTGACTTTGACATTGGTGGGGAATTTTCAGTCACCTCTGCCTCTGTCTCCACCGTTTTCATCCTCTGCGTCCCCGCCTCTATTTCCTGAGCCTGGCTGGTCTAATACTTACAGAGTCAGAGTCGGTATTCAAAAAGATGTTCTTAACATAAAAATCCTAGTAACAGCCAATGGTGGAACTTATTAATTCACTGCAAAGTTTGAGGTTGAAGGTATCCTCTGTACCTTCATGGCTGCAAGTTCAACCCCAAATGATCAATGGTGGTGGTGGGCATGGATCTCCGAGGGTTTTGAACCTGCGACATTGTGTCATTCAAAGCCTCCCCTGCACACCAACTCACTCAGAAAACACCGATGATGTGGGTTGGGTTGGATGATGTTGTTCAGAGGGTCAAATCTGGTAAAGACTTGAGGACAAAGATATATGCAAGGCTTACCAGAGAAAATCTCAATCAAGACTATTCTTCATCAGCAGAGTCGCCAGATGTCGGTTGGGTGAACGAGCTTGTCGAGTAATGGATTCAGGGTTGTAGGTTTTTCTTCATTCGCAGGTATTGATCCTTTGATGAATTCTTAATTTTATTTTTGATTGTTTTTCATATTTTTATAAGTTGGGGCTTCAATGGTTTTTGCTCGGAGCCATGAGAATAGTGTTGCATGGCCCATTTTTCCATTGGGAAAGGAATTACTAAACCTGGGGACTGTAAAGATGAAGATGGGTAGACCTAATCATAAATTTTTACAAGTTGATGTCTGCTGAGCTGCAGTGAAAAGTGACAGTGAGTTTTTGTGAGGGCAATGATGTCGGCCCTCTTTATTTTTCCATGGCCAATAAGTTGAACATATATTTTGGCAGATGGTAGGTCGCTGGCTATGCAGAGCCCACCTTCTATTAATATTTTGGGGATGTAGCTTAACATCCTATGATGTTGTTTAAGGGGCTACTCCAGGGATCTTTCCTCGGATGCTCTGTTTTATGCTTGTAAATGGAGTTTGCAGTATTTTCTCAAAAAAATCTTCTTCATATATCTTTTTTTAAAGAGAGTAATTTTTGTGATCGGTTATAGTGTTTTCAATCAAAACTGAGCTATAGCGCGTACAAAACTTATGTTCTAATATTAACCTTCATCGCATATGAAACCTATCATGCTTCCAGAAAGCCTTCCTCTATTGTTAAAAGTGCCTTGGATCCTCAAAATACTAAATCTTTGACAGCGAAAAGCACTGGTCCATTGAAAAATAGCTATCCTTGGCTTGTGAATCATAGCTTCATCGAACACTCTGATCCAAACCCTCTCCAAATTGGGGAAAATCAATCTGTTACCCCAGCAAACGTGACGAATGGATGGGCCCCCTTTAATGGAACTGATGGAACGAATATTCTAGGAGAGATTGACTTGTTGTTCACCTTATTGTTATTATTGCATGTACAAACAGATAATCAATCATGGCATTCCAGATGTGGTGAGAAATAAGATGGTGGAAGTGGCAGAGGATTTTTTCACTATGCATGTGGAAGACCGAATGGAATAATATTCTGACGATCCATTCAGTAAAACACGTTTGTCTACCAGCTTCAACGTCCACAAAGATCAAGTGTTCAACTGGTGGGACTACCTGATACATCATTGTTATCCGTTAGAAGACCATGTTCATACTTGGCCTTCGAAACCTGCTAATTATAGGTTAATATTTTGTTTCTTTCGTTTGTTAGATATGTGTGTGTAATTTCATTAATGTTGATTATAGATATTTTGATGAGTATGGCAGAGAACGTGCCAGTATCTATTGCAGAGAAGTAAGGGCACTTGCTCTAAGATTGCTGGAGGCAATATTTGAGAGCCTGGAAGTGGAAGCTGACTTCCTAGCTGACAAAGCGTCGGGAAAGCACGAGCAACACATGGCTATAAAATACTATCCCAAGTGCCCCAATCCTGAGCCTACATTCGGTTTACCAGCCCATTCAGACCCCACTGTACTCACTCTTCTTCTTCAGGATGAGGTGCCCTGTTTACAAGTGCTCAATAATGGACACCAGATTTCTATCAACCCCATTCCTAATTCGTTTGTTATCAACGTCGTTGATCATTTACAAGTTCCATCTATTTTCTTGGCACTCTAATTAATTAATTCCCTCTTTTGATTTAATTTTTCATTTGTAGAATCCAACAAAGTAAAGGGAACAATGGTGTTTGTTGTTCACATTTTCAAGTGTTCCATTGTTGATTATCAATTTTCCTTTGGTTGTTGAATACACTGAATTATTTGATATAGGCATGTAGAATGCTTTCTGTTTATTTTCTGTATTACTATAGTTAAGTTGTAAATAATTCTATTATTATTTATTGTTCGAGATCAAATAATATTTTGTATTAAAATTTTTAAATATCTCTTAAAATTGCTGGAATGCTAATTTCTGATTTTGCACTTACTAAAAGCTCCATAGTTATATATGACTGTTTTACTAGTATTGTTTTCTACTTCACTGCTTTTGGCTTAATGCAACTTAGTTTTCAAAGTCTCTTAGATTATAATCCAATGATTGGCTGAAGTTCTAAAACTATGATAGGTCAATCTCAGCTGTTTTAACGAGTCATTGAAAGTCATTGGTTATCTTGTTAGATTTCTATTTCCTATATGAAGCCAACGACTGTGAGGATGGCCATATGGTGGGTATTTCTGATCAAGGGTTTGACTTATTCATTTTTGTTAAAATATTTTCATGTCAAAACTATTGTCTTCAACATATATACTTGAGGCTGGATCCAACTTTTCCCTGCTTGACTTATCTTCTAACAGTGTCATACTTTCTCTCCATGGTGGATAAAATAAAAATCAGCATCAACTGTTTGGTTTTCCTTGCTTGCAATATTGATTCAGTACAGAAGTAGGATGTCCAAAGCGGAAGAGGAAGATATGAAGCTACATCAGACAAGGTGTTTGCATGTGCTGATATTATAAGAAAGGTCTTGTGTCAACTTGCACTTCTAGTACATTCACATGGAGACAAAGTTTCAAAGATAATTTAGTTCCAAATTTATTAGACTTAGGCTATAAGTTAGAATGTTAAGTTCTGTGAAGCATTGACAATTAAGCTAAAAGCATAAGATTAAAACCAAAGCTAAAACACTGGACTATTGCCTTGTTGTGTAATATTACACATTAACGAGTTATACAAAATTCTTGAAAGTTGATGAAAAAAGTATTCAATTATAGCCAAAATGATGACACTAAAATTTAGAAGAAGTGTAAAATAACTTGTAATCATGATTTTTTTGTTACCTAGCCAGTCATACCTTTCTGATTTAACCATAGGAAATTCATTCTATTCTGGAACTGCACTTTGTGATCAGATGGACCAACTAGACATATGCCACTGCTGTTTAAACAAGTTTGATTATTGTATGTCTGTTGTCCAAGTCTAACGCATTAGCTTAGAAGATGAAGGTTTTAACAAACCCCAGGACTACATTTTCCCATACAAAACGATAGTTAAAATTATATTCTGGTTTTCTTATGTAATATTTAACTCCTGTATGAAACTGAAGTGATAATTTTGTTGCTTGAAACGTTTTATGTGTAAATAGATTTTCCCAATTTGTTAACTGTAAGCAGGTGCAGATTATTTTTCTTTAATATTACTTTGGTTTTGTAGGTGAACATATTTAAGGATGCTGCAGTTCTAATGATCCAGTAAATTGACCAAATACGTGCTCAAGGATTTGAAATTAAGTATCTAAATATTGGAGGAGGTTTAGGCATTGATTACTATCACAGGGGTGAAGCGCTTCCTACCCCTAAGGATCTTATAAATTCTTTAAGTTCTTAAAGCTTTTAAGAATTAGCTTAAACTAAGCTACTTTTTATTCAAACTTACACTCTTTTGCTACCCAAATACTAAGTAGACCATTCTTTCTCATGAAAGGCACATAGTCTGAAAGTTGTGATATGAATCATAAAATGATTTTGATATTTTTAGATGTTTCTAACTGATATTCTTCTTGATACACAACACATTGAGCTAATTTAGCACATTAAACATTAACTATCACTATGATGGTCTGTACATCATTAGATGGAAATTTGTGCATGTGCTTTTATTTTTCATTAACTTGTAGGTGCTTGCTATAACATTCACTATATATAAGGTGTTTTTCCTTTCAAAAGCATTTTTATTATTCTCAATTTTCTTTTTCGTCATGTCTGCAATTTTTTTTTGGAAAATTGTTAGATTCTATGAAAAAAATTGTGATTATTGAGTTGAATAATGCAGTTATATAATGTTTGATAAATGTCTATAAAATTCAAAACAATTACTTCATCATACATTTCAAATTGCTAAATATAAAAGAATAATAAAAATTAACTTAAATTAAAACTTTATTTAAAATAATATTAATTATTATCAATAATAAAATAATTAATATATAAATTAAACATATATACATATTCAAAAAACACGATTTCTAACCATACATATTCACTCCTACTTTATTATGGAGATTTGTAATCTGTAAATAGGTTTTGTTACAATACCCCGACTTATCAATACTAAATGACCAAAAAACCATAACTTATTTCATATAACACTTATTTATATGAATTTTTTTTTAATTAATGAATTCACTTAAAAGGGAAAAATATGCATAACTACTTCAAAAATAAATCTCATATTTTGATTGTGTCTACTATTAAGAATATTCTAGAATATTCTATGAAGACTATCATCCACCTAATAATTATTGATAATTAAATTAAAATTCCAAAATCCCTATTTCAAAATAGACATGCCCACTGGCACAATTAGAGAATGTCCAAAATATATGTTACAACTCAGCCCATTAACCCTCCTTATTCTCTTACAAATTTTTGTAATCTTCTGCAACTTTATGGTGAAAAACTGAAATAACTTTGTCAGCCTGAGTTTCTGCAGTTCTTAAAATGATTGATATTGTGGTGGTTGTTAAATGATTATTACTATTTTGTATTTATTTGTTATTTTGTTTTGATGAAGATTTTCAATGGGTATGTATTTTGCATGACATCTCGGTGAACGCCTTGATCTGCGTATGCTTTTTACATTTCGTATGACTGGCAGCGGTGCATTCCAGCTAGAACTGGAAATAAAACATTATTAGGAGATGTGGAAGATGAACTATCAGAGTCACCGTGAAAGGTAGTTGTTGTAGTCGATTTGGAGCCTACCTGTGATCATATCAATAGAAAGAATGAGGGTGAAGAATCTCTGGAAATCCTTCTTCTTCGATCTTTGGGAAGTTCATTTATTGTGAAGCTATTGGGTTTATTGACGCTTGGTTCTATTACATTCTTTAAAAGATACAAAAAAACTAAAATTCCTATATATTTCACTTGATTATTGTTTTCCACATTTCCCACTTCCGGTGTTATTTTGCACCTCTCGGTGCAAATACTACTTTATATCATTGAAGACGTGATCCAAAAAGGTTTTGTTATTGTCGATTTTTTCACTGTAATCGAGTTGATATCTATGACTTCTCAACCTTGTCAACTAAATAAATTACAATCCAGTATGAGTTCCATGACTTCTCAACCAAATACCACCAACCCATGAGCCCTAAATCAATCACAATCTTATTCGTCCCCCACCTTTTTTCATTAATATGTTGTCAAACCAATACGCTATTAAATAATTTTAATTAACCTTGTGCATATTGTGGAGGTAAGGTTTTTTTTTTTTTTTTTTTATTGGTTAAATTAGTGTTTTTTGTGTTTTTGTTGGAATTTCGAATGCTTTGATACCATGTTGGAGAATATGAGAAGCTCAAAAGATATAGGGGAAGTGATTTTTCCTCATTACACAGTTTACACAGTTATGTGGAAATGCAAAAAATAATTTACAGAGCCACACACAGAGAAAAAAACGAGAGAATTAAATTTTCTCATTCATCTATTTCTTCTCTCTATCACATCATATAAAGAACATCTTTTTTTTTTTTTAAATACAAAATGGCGGAGCTTGAAAATTTAATGTCAATTCAATGCTCGAACGGAAAGGTAACCACAAAACATCCTATTGCTGTGAAAATATATTTCTTCATAAATCAACGTATAGACCTTGTACACCCAGACTTGAAACCCTTCAGGTTTTAGCTTTGAAACCATATCGCATCTGCGGAAATACCGCATATCATATTCAGCGGTGACAAGTTTTACACGGGCGCTATCTTCCTGAGCTTGCGATTGCGATATGCGATGCTGATATCACATCACAAATTTCAACACTTAACCGCGATGTGTTAACGTTTAAACAAAACGATCGCCGATTGCGATGTGCAATGACGATATCGCATCGCACCATCGCAAAATTTGGGACAAAGCAAATAAAGGTAAGAAATAATGTTTGCGAAGCGCGATGTACGATGCACTAAATGGTGGGCAATGCGAAAAGGCACGGGTTAGGAAAAAACAAAGGTTTGTTGCAGAAATGGTAATGCGTATAGGTTAGAGGGGTCCAACTGATATCGCATCGGCGGAGTTGTAGGATTCAGTAATGCGTTAAGAGGAAATTCTAAGGCTTGCGAGGTGCACAATGCGGTCAAGAAGGTAGGTGATATGGTGGGAAAGAATTTAATACATGGTGATGATTGGACACCATTTTTTGAATATTACGAAGATTGGGTGAAGTATAAAAGCTTGCGGATTTGAACTTGTCCTTCTTTGCACACTCCATCGCCACCTGCAAAAACATTTAACTCAAGTATGGTTGCTGCCAGTTTACTCAAGGGGGTGGTTGGGAGTAATTTCCAACATTCCCTCTTAATCACAACTGCCGCCATTGACCATTCCAAAACATTCTTTGAGGTAAACAAAATTTTTCTGTGCCAACGACTTTATGAAGATGTCCGAAAATTGTTCCTCTGACCTACAATGTTGTAACACAATTTCACCATTGTTAACTAATTCTCTCATGAAATGATATTTAGCATCAATGTGCTTTGTCTTCTTGTGAAAAAAAGAATTCTTTGATAGCGCAATTGCTGAACAATTATCACATAAAATTGTGGTTGCTTTGTCTTGTTCATGACATAAATCCTGCAACATCCTTCTCATCCAAACTGCTTGACACACTACTACTGTTGCAGCGACATACTCAGCTTCTGCTGTTGACAATGAAACTATCAGTTTCTTCTTGGAAGCCCATGATATGGCTCCCAAACCCAAATGAAAAACATATCCTGATGTGCTCTTTCTGTCATCAACACTTCCTGCCCAATCATTGTCAGTGTAACCAATCAACCTAAAATAATCTATTGTTGAGTACAAAACACCATACTCCTTCGTCTTATTGACATACTTTAAAATTCTTTGGGCTACTTTCCAATGTGTCTCTTTGGGTGTCTCCATGAATCTTGACACCAAACTCACGTCATACATTATATCAGGCCTAGTTGCAGTAAAATACATTAGGCTACCCACCATTTTTTGTATAATGTCGGTTTGATATTGCTACTGCAATCTTCCTTGCTCAACTTCAATCCTATGACAGTTGGAGACGATGATGACTTGTTGTTATGCATATTAAACCTCTCTAAAATTTCTGCAACGTATTTTTCTTGAGAGATAAAAATTCCATTTTCTATTTGCTTCACTTATATGCCCAAAAAATATCTTAACAACCCCAAGTTAGTCATTTCAAACTCACTTTTCATGACTGCTTTGAAATCAACAATGAGAGGATCATCACTGCCTGTAAAAATCAAATCATCTACATACAAAACAAAAATAAGAATCTTACCATCACTTTCTTTGATGTAGAGAGTAGGTTCACCATCACATTTGTCAAACCCATTTTCCATCAGGTAGGCATCTATCCTAATATACCATGCACACGATGCTTGCTTCAGCCCATAAAGAGCTTTTCGCAACTTAAACACCTTGTGTTCTTAGCCTTCTACCTCATAACCAGGAGGTTGTTCCACATACACCTCCTCTTTTAGTACTCCATTCAAGAATGTTTACTTCACGTCCATTTGATACACTTTCCATTTTTGTTGTGCTGCTATCGACAACACCATATGCACTGTCTCTATCCTTGCGACTGGTGCAAAGGTTTCCTCATAGTCTCTTCCATGATGCTGCTTGTAGCCTTTGACAACTAGCCTTTCTTTATGCATTTCTATCTTACCTTCATTGTTGCTCTTGGTCTTATAGACCCATTTGTCTCTAATGACTTTTTTACCTTGTGGAAGGTCCACTAACTCCCATGTTTTATTTCTTTCTATTGCTCCTATTTCTTCATTCATTGCTTGAACCCATTTCTCTTCTTTGACTTCATATTTGAAGTGTATTGGGTCATCTACATGACAAAATAATGAAAATAAATAATTCAAACCAGCACTATTATCAACTTCTTCTTGCTCATAAATTTCACTTAAATTTCTGAGTTTTGGTCTTCTTATGCTTGGTGAAGATGAGCTTGGTGTTGATCTTGAAGTAGATGGAGTTGCGGATCTTTGTGGTTTGCTTGGAGAAGCACTTACTTGATTGTGCAGTGTTGTCCTATTACTTGCTTGCGGTGTGCTTTGTTGAGCTTGTGTGGCTGGAGGAGGAGTTACCGTTGAGTAATTACTTGTTGCAGTCAATTCCTCTTTGTCTTCATGTGACATACATGTCTTCACATTGACTGTATTCTCTAAACTTCCATCCCATGCTTCCTCTTCTATGAATTGAACATCTCTGTTGATTATTACCTTCTTGGTTAATAGATTGTAGAGCTTGTATGCCTTGGATTCATCATTAATTCCAAGAAATACACATTTCTCCCCCTTGTCCAACTTCTTCCTCAACTCATCTGGGACATGTGCATATGCCATACATCACTCTCATGTGAGTGACAAATTTCTTTCTTCCACTCCATGCTTCTTTAGGAACTATATTCATGAGAATTTTGATTGGACATTTATTAATGATATACATTGCAGAGGCGACAGCTTTAGCCCAATAGACATTTAGAAAATGATTTTCCTTCAACAAACTCCTTGCCATTTCCATGATGGTCCTATTTTTTCTTTCTGCAACACCATTTTGCTAAGGTGTGTACATTGTTGTAAACATCTTGTGAATTCCATGCTCCATGCAAAAACGTAGGAAGTCATTTTAAATATATTCGCCACCTCTATCAGTCCTCAACACTTTTATGTAGTGTCCACTTTGCTTCTCAACAAGAGATTTGTAGTGGCGAAAGTGGTAAAACACTTCACTTTTCTGTTTTAAAAAATAGACCCATGTCTTCCTTGTGTAGTCATCTATGAATGTCAAAATGTAATGGCTTCCACCAAATGATGGTGTTTGCATTGGTCCACATAAATCTGAGTGGACAATTTCTAAAGGTGCCTTTTAACTTATTGACTTTCTTGCTGAAAATTATTCTCTATGTTGTTTTTCCAAGATGCAACCTTCACATAGGTTGTCTGGTTTTTCTATGAGTGGAAATCCTTTCACCATACCTTTTCGATGCAACAAATTCAAACCTACGAAGTTGAGATGACCAAATCTCAAATGCCATAACAAATTCTTACCTTTGACTTCTTCTTGAAAGTTTTCTTGTGTGACAACTGCTATAACACCTTCTTCCTTCAAATCTGATCTTAGCTTGAGAGGAAACATTCTATTGTTTTTCATATGAACTTTTTAAATGAGCTGTCTCCTTGGAGGCTTATCCAAGATTGTGCATACATCATCTTTAAAAAATACATTGTGTCCCTTTTTCATGAGTTGTCCAATGCTTAGGAGGTTATTTTTCAAACCATGGACAAATTAAACATCTGACATGAACTTCTTCTCTCCCTTCTTTTTTAGTATGTCTACTCTTCCCTTTCCTGTGATAGAGACCTTGCTATCAGTCCCCAATGTTACTTTTGATTTCACACTTTCATCTATATTTGAAAACATTTCTATGTTTCCAGTCATGTGGTTGCTACACCCTGAATCTAAGAACCATACATCCCCTCATGGTTCTGATTTTACTTTATGAAGTTTTAATTTGGTTTGCTTCCCATGTCATATTACTTCTTTCTACATTCATTTGCATAATGACCATGCTTCTTACAATAATGACATTGAACGTGAGATTTATCATACCTTTGACCTTGTGCTTGATTTTGGCTTGGGCCTTGACTTGGATTTTGATTTCTACCCCTTCTACTTGAGCTTGAAGGGCTGCTTCTTCCACCTTTGTGTGGGATTCTTCCTCTTCCTCTGTAGTTTTGTCTTCCTCGACCTCTACCTTGACCAAAAGAAACTTATGTCTTGAATGCATGCTCCAATGATGAGTTTTCTACTTTGTTCAGTCTGTGCTCATGAGACATCAGTGATGCATGAAGCTCATCCACTGAAAACTGTGAGAGATCCTTTGTCTCCTCTATGGCTACAACTATGGCATCAAACCTTGATGGCAGACTTCTCAAAACTCTCTCAACTATTCTCCTTTCCTCAAGTGTCTCACCGTGAGACTTGATTTGGGTAACCAACCTAATCACATGTGTAAAGAATGAGTCTATATTCTCAGACTCTTTCATACATGATGTTTTAAAATCTCTTCTCAGCATTTGTAGTTTTGTTTTCTTCCCCTTTTCCATGCCTTGGTAGGTTTTCTGGAGGGTATCCCATGCTTTCTTGGACTTTGTTGCTGCTACAACCCTTGGAAAAATACTTTCATTCACTACCTGGAAAATATTGAAGAGGGATTTGGAGTCCTTCTTCTTATTGTCCCTCAAAAAATCTCTTTCTACTTGTGTTAAATCATTGTATGCTACTGCATCTGCTGGTTCTTGGAATCCATTCTCCACCAGCTCCCAAATATATTGAGAATAAAACATAGCCTTCATTGTAATAGCCCGATAATCATAATTCTCCCCATTAAACTGTGGTATTTTTGGATTAGTTAAGCTTGTGCTTGTTGCTGCCATTTTCACTGTGTAAACAAAATCTTTCTGACTGTGTAGAAAATTTCTCGCTATTGGAGAATATGCTTCACAAAACAACTTTCAACTCTTCAATAAAAACACTTTATTTCACTGAGAGATTAAGCCCCCTCCGATACCATGTTGGAATTTCGAATGCTCTGATACCATGTTGGAGAATACGAGAAGCTCAAATGAAATAGGGGAAATTATTTTCCCTTAATACACAGTTTACACAGTTATGCGAAAATGAAAAAAATAATTTATAGAGCCACACACAGAGAAAAAAACAAGAAAATTAAGTTTTATCATTCATTTTTTTCTTCTCTCTGTTACATCATATGAAGAACATATTTTTTTTTTAAATAAAAAATGGTGGAGCTTGATAATTTAATGCCTATTCAATGCTCAAATGGACAGGTAACGACAAAACGTCCTTCTGTCATGAAAATCTATTTCTTCATAAAACAATGTACAGACCTTGTATGTCTGGACTTGAAACCCTTCAGGTTTCAGCTTTGAAACCATATCACATTCGTGGCAGTACCGCATATCATATTCGACGATGAAAATTTTTACCTGGGCACTATCCTCCCGAGCTTGCGATTGCGATATGCAATGGTAATATCGCATCGCAACTTTCAACACTTAACCGCGATATGTTAACATTAAACAAAACGATCACAGAGTGTGATGTGCGATGATGATATCACATCGCACCATCGCAAGGTTTGGGACAAAGCAAATAAAGGTAAGAAGTAAAGTTTGCGAAGCACGATGTACGACGCGCTAAACAGTGGGCAATGCGAAAAGGCACGGGTTAGGAAAAAAGAAAGGTTTGTTGCGGAAATGGTAATGTGTATAGGTTAGAGGGGTCCCACTAATATCGCATTGGCAGAGTTGTAGGATTCAAAAATGCGTTAAGAGGAAAGGCTAAGGCTTGCAAGGTGTGCAGTGCATTCAAGAAGGTAGGTGATATGGCGGGATAGAATTTAATACATGGTGATCATCGAACACCATTTTATGAATATTATGAATATTTTGTGAAGTATAAAAGCTTTCAGATTTGAAATTTTCCTTCTCTGCACACTCCATCCACCACCTGTAAAAACATTTAACTCAAGTATGGCTGCTGCCATTTTATTCAAGGCGGTGGTTGGGAGTAATTTCCAACAGTTTCTTGATATGTACTTAAATTTTTCTAGTGGATCCATTAACTCTATTGATGTATCTGTTTACCACATGTGGCCTTTTCTATAATGGCAGTAATGATTCCAAAAAATGGTATCAGAGTCAAAGGCCTGCAGTTCGAATCAGACCCTGCTCGCCTTAAGAGAAATCAATTGGACATTGGATAAACCAATGACTCATGTTAAGAGAGATCGATTAGAAATTGGATAAACCAACCCTATGTGTTTCTTGACATGAACTTAATCACCCCTCATGAATCTGTTATGCATCCACCATATTCGTAAGGTTTTTCTTGTGCAACAATAAATAATGCCTTGTTTTGTTCATTCTTATTTTGAGATAGATAACTACGTTCCATTATATATTACTTTTTCTAAACCTCTTCTTTCATTTCTCATTGTCTAATCATTTTCGTCAGTGACAAAAACACCCATCACCCAAGGCCAAATTTCAATGAAACCAAATCTACCCTAATACAATTAAGTCATTTGAATGAATTGGGTTCAATGGGAAATTGACGATTTTACACTGTATGGGGTCATGGATCCGATCTATACATTGAAAAGATCACGATATTGGTTAGAAAGTAAATCTGGTGTGAATGGTCGAGTTGTTTGAGCATAGATTATTTTGTGGTTTAGGTGTTGGGTGAAGTGTCTAGCATAGATTTATTATGGATATAACATGAGTTGAGAGGGATTAAATTTCTTCAACTCTAAATTTATTTTATATTTCCAAAAGCAATATGTAATATTTAATTGTTTAAATTGTATATTTGAATGTTATAGAGATAACATAATATGTGCATTGAGTCATTTTATAAGCTAACATTAAATTTGTTTTTTTGCTATTAATATATTTTTAAGTATAAGTAAATATTAATTCATATTAAAATATTTTATTCATACAACATTTGAATATTTTCTTTTAATAATTTTTTTCTATATATAAATATATATGAAGTTAATATCACATGTTAAAATACTTTTGAAAAGTATAAGGTTTAAATATCTTACATATTTTCTGGTTTAAATATCTTACATATTTTTTTTAACTTCTAACTACTTTACATGAAATTGTATTAGGTCACATGGATAACTAATTAAATAAGCATAACACATTGTTTTTTCTTTTTAATTATAGTTGACATTGCTTTTCTATTTAGAAAATATTTTATTTTTATTTTAAAATAGATAAACATGCTCAAAAAATAACAATACAATAAAACTAATTTAACAACTAATTCTTATTCACATTAAACATCCCAGCTCCCCTGAGCTTCGTACTTCCTTTCTCTTACCTTTAATTTAATCAGCGTAACATTATAGAACTATCTCTCTAAGACTCTCCATGCCTCTCATGCATAGAAGCCTACATTCATATCACTTAATGCTCGAACTAAAATTATAGGCATTCTTATATGCTCCAAAATCTTTTATCCCATCTTTAGAGAAGAACGAAAAAGCCAAACTATTTACAAATCTACTAACTCTTTGAGTGCAATGCTTGGCAAGTCGTGTAAGTCAAATAACCTTAAATTTGTCGACAACGCCCTCTACAAATGGACGGATATGTGGCACTCTAATTGTTAAAATCAGAGGTGCGCACACACAGAACAAATAATTTCTATTACACTATACACAATCACATGAATACATCACAATATTTATGGTCTTGGTGAGATCTAACCACTTCAAAATATGAATAGGGAGGTTGAGATATTATCTCAACATCCACCTACAAATCTGCAACTAATTCTAATATGAGTATAGAAGAATTATCTTCCAACAATCCCCCTTAATTCTTACATACATATTATAACACATATTATAAAAAAAAAGTATCTTCGTATACTGGTCTTCATCAACAACTCTACCCACTATGCAATCATTTGGACTCTGCTCTTTCTCTCTCCACATATTCGAGCTTACCTTACAACTCATTTAAAGTACACCTACTTTTGACCATCAATAATGAACTTTTGTAATATCAATAGTATTGAAAACTCGGCTTGTCGGGGCTTTCACGATAAGAGCGGACAAGTGATGAACCATCCTATGGACTAATCACCATTTGTCAGATATTTCACTTTCGACTATCCATCAGTGGCTGGGAAAATGGTCTGAATATTGAATGTGTTCAAGAGCTGATCTAACAACTTGAACTTATTCACACAAATGGATCTCATATTGTAACCTATAGTTGACGCTCTTGAAGCCTGAAGCACAAAAAGACCCATCAACTTATAACAGATTCACACAATCAAATTAGCCATTTTTTCTCTCGGCACCGAAGAACGTCAAGAATGAATAATGTAATTATATTTCACTTTTCAATAACTAGTTCTGCACCTTTACAAAAAGAATGGAAAACTGACTACTATGAAGGTAAATCCTCTCTGCGAATGGAGACGATCCCTCTAGCCCTAGAGTGGGTCTAGTAACAAAGGGACAAGCTAAAATGTAGGTTCCTTAATTAATGAATGAAAACGATAGGGTAGATCGACTTACCTAGAGTCCAACATTGTCGTGGTTGTGGTGGTGATGGCCTCTTGATCTCTTCTTCAATGGGTCACAATCCTTCTGCTACAATGCTCGGATACCTGCACAAATATCAGCAAACAATAGTAGCATTCAAAACAATGATCTCATTCATAATCAACTAACCAGTCAAGGAGGGTTAAGCATATTGCTCAAATAAAGCACATAACGCAAGATGGGAACCAGACAATAGTCATGTATATGTATTAATAGAAGAAAGAGTTACAACCGAGCCTTGACATCGAAGCCTCCTTCAGCGAGGTTCAGTTGAAGCATGTCTCTATGGATCGTCAGGGAATTCGGACGGGATAAAGACACAAGTCTAAGCTCTCTCAATGAGGGTCTCTTCCATTCTATATTTTCTCACAAAACGTATAGAAATCTCTTCAACGTTTCAGCTATAATATGTTTAATTCAGCTAGCTTATCAATGGAAGATAACTATATTTATAGAGGGAGAGGAGGAGGTTGGGATTCCTACTATAGTGGAAGGGAGGCCTTATCCCTTGGGAGGTTTCCCCAAAAGGTGGAAACAAGAGGCCAAAGGAGGAAGGTCGTGGTTATTTAGTCGAACCACTCCCTATGACTCGACCACGAAGTTGTTATGATGGAAACTTCGCCTCTATTTTTTTTAAAAATTTCCATAAATAGATTGGCGCAGGTAGCTAACAGAGACAGAGCGCCAGATCGCACAGGGTCCAGTGTTAATCTTCCTCATTGGCACGAGGGCATAATGGGCTACCAGCGCCAAGGCAAAAACAGGTGTTTTTGGTGGTTTGTTCAAGAAATTTTCAACAAAAGGAATGTTATACTCATGGAAAGGGATGCAATGATGGTCTTTGCAAGGCATGACACTTTATTTTGGTCACAGAAATGAGCCTCCAATGTGCGGGATGGGGATTGCAGGGACAGTGGAAAAATGTTGTGTAACAGATGCCCCCTAAATCATGAGGTTCGAGAGAGAGGAAGGGGTGAAATTCTTTACGAGAACATGTTCGAACTAAACAACGCTGTCAGAAGACCTGCAATTACAAATACAACTGATATCTCTGAGACATGAACATGCGGCATGGGTGCAACCATCCATAATAGAGTACATATATAAACTGAGATCCAAGGTATGGACGCAACCATCCAGCAGTAAGGATCAACAAATAGACACAGGTATGGTCGCAACCATCCAATCAAAAGAATCATGTAATAAGTCATGATAAACCATAATATCCCACAGCCTGGATCTTATCAAACAAAACCCAGGGTCTTGTGCTCCATCTTGACCCGAACAAGTACAAATTCAAGCATGCGAATATGTCAGCTAAAGTTGAACATGCAATAAAGTCACCTAATTACCAGCCAATGATGAAAGATGTTAACAGGCACGAGAGAAACCACAAATAATGAAAATGGCTCTTAAGGTACAACAGGTATAATCCACGGAATGTGAATAGTGAGCTGACGTCAAACACCCGCAGAATCACTCGATCAAAGGGAAATGATGTGGACATGTTGTCAAACGCGAATAAATTGACATTGAGGCATGCAAGCTCCAAGTTATTGGAAGGGAGTCTCTAGACCAACTTCTTGGATAATGAGATGAAGTCGATAGGAAGTGACCTGGTCGAAGGAGGGCCATAATGTTTCCCACATCATCGACACGAGACAGAGGAACATGATGATAGTGAATCAAGACCAATAGAGAATTAGAGGAAGTTTTAAAACTATAGAGGCTAAACTTCTCTTGAACATATCAACGACACGACTCTGGATTTGGAAATATTTGACATCAAGGGATCTGAGGTCATGATGACATGGAAAAGAGCAGCTGAGAGGTCAAAATAGGTCACCCAAACCCATGGAGGCAAAAAATGACGAAATGAGATGTCCCCAACCTGACACGAATGCAGACATACTGCCAACACAACTAAAAACTGGTTCCATTTTCCCCCACCATTTCTGGCGAGTACCCCAATTATTTTTTAAAACAATATTGAAGGGGATAACATATGCTTACAATGAAGTTTGGACTTTGGACAAATCCAACCTAGTACATTTTACGAGCCCTAGGAAGGAGGAACTCGTGTAACGTCATGGTGACGATTTCCGAAGTCATCAGGGTTTAACGAGTTTGACAAATGGGAGTACTTGGCGTCTTTTCATGTTTAGAGAGTTTTAAAAGAAGCTGAAAAGAAAACTCTAGCATGTCCCTTTTCTTAAATAGTCTGTCAGATCTGAAAAGGTAGAAAACAATATCTGAAATAACCTCTTAGTCGCGATAGGCTAAGGTATTCCTTTTTCTTAAATAATCTATCCCGGCCCAAAAAAAGGGTTAAATGTATACTAGGTAGATATCATTTCGCAGCCATTTAACGAGTTCAAAACGACAAGAGTCTTGGCAATATTTTCAATTTTAGAGAGTCAGAAAAAAGCTGAAATTTGACTCCTCCTGGAGGAACGAGTGGTATTAAGGATAGCAACTGGTTCCGGTGATGGTGGAACTTCTCAGAACAAGTAAAGCTTAAGAGGCTGGCTAACAAGACCACTCATTACAGCAGTTCCTCAGGAATGGGTAAAACAATGAAGTGAAAGTGTATGATTGGTCGAGTAGATGGTGACAATGGAATGAGAAAACCAAGGTTGATCTGGAAAAGCAGGCTGATAAAATGGAAATCACGAGAGGTAAAATAAGAATGGTTTCATTTTTACACAAGCTTGAAATCAGGAAACTCTGCTTGAGGTTGGTTTCATTTTTACACAAGCTTGAAACCAGTTCCATTTTTACACAAGCCTGAAACAGAAACAAAATATGCTTGGAAATTGGTTTCATTTTTACACAAGCTTGAAACAAAGATAGCCTATGCTTGAAAAACAGGGAAAAATGGGCATGCCCCCAACATGGTGACTCAATTCGAGGTACATGCTCCCCAAGCTTCAGTCCATCGGAAAGACCGATGGAGTGAAGGGTCAATTACGAGATCAGGGGAAGAATCAACTTGAATTTTACGAGATCTTATCAAAGACTCGAATTGAACAAGAATGTGTTTCATTTTTTTAATGAGGTTGAAACATTAAAATAACTATCCTCGTGATATCTTGTTTCATTTTTTAGGGAGCTTGACACAAGGAAAGGAACTATGCTCTGCACAGCCTTGTTTCATTTTTTAGGGAGCTTGACACAAGAAAACGAACTCTACTCCGCACAACCTTGTTTCATTTTTTAAGGAGCTTGACACAAGAAAACGAACTGTGCTCCAATGACCTTTTAACATAATGAATAAGAGGTCATGGATTCCAATAGGTTTTCATCTGATGGGAGAACAAAATCTCAGAAATCAGGACCCAATGCCCCCAACACACGATGCACAATGGCACTGTCACTGAATGTGGGCACAGGGCAGGTAGCCACATAATTAACCTAGGGCGAGGAAGGTACAACCGACGGATAAAGACTGGGAAGGGACGATGGTGGGCCAACTTCCACCTCAGTACCAAAGAATGAAAGTTGATCAATGGTCACGATCTGAACTTTGTGTGGAAAACAAATCACACGAAAGAGGGAAGAGAAAAACGTGCCCTTGGCATAAGCATAGTCATGCCCCAAGAGAAAATTAAAATCCAAGGTACCTTGGACCACCATCATGTCTATATAGATGGTTTTCCTTCCCAAAGTAATAGGAAACTTTGGAAGGATCCCTAACAGTTGATTCGTTCCTCTGTTAAAAGCTAACAGATTATGCATAACAGGCACAAGCGGTGGAGAACCAAAAGCTTGCCAAGTAGTTGAAGAAAAAATACTAACATACATGCCTTCATCTATAATCATGCTAGGTATGGCCACATCATAGGCCTGTACTGTAATCTCAAAAGGCATGTAAGAAGGAAGGCGATATCCTGCGAATCGACTCCAATCAAAAGGAGCGATCAAACTACTTGGAGGGGGAACCATAGGAAGGGCATGGTCATCCCCTTGTGTTACAGGAGCAAGAGGAGCATCCTCTGGGACCTCCATTATGGGAGAAGGAGGAGTAGCTTCTTGAACTATAGGGACGGGAGAATATTTCTCCAAGTTCGAGGAATCTGAAGAAACAAGAAGAACGTTGATGAGATCCACTCTCGACGGACAAGACCTGATGAACCATAGGCGGGATCAAATCGATCGATTCCACGACCAATGGTTGGTTGGGAACTCATTCGTGAATTTGAATTTCCAAGGGAGCAGGATTGACCAAAGATGAATCCTGACTGATCATTTGATCAACTAACGGAGGACTCAAAGAAAGATTCTGGTAACCAACTGGAATGCAGGGTGCATAAATAGTAGGGTTGTCCAACACTCTCGTGGCTTCATCCATGTATGGACAAAGGTGAATGGGATGATGCCCCTCACACAACTTACAACTATTGTTAATATTACCCTGTTTCTTATGAGCCTTATCATTACTAGTCAAAGATGTGCCACCAATATGACTTCCAGAAGCCAAAGGCAACAACGGACGGTCGTTGGACCATACTTCAAGTACCTTGGGAATGCCAGGGCAGTCTCGAAGAAGATGGTCACCTTTGCACAACATGCAAGGGAATTTGACTTTTCGTGGAAGGTTGGATGGTTTATCAAGGGAAGGTTTCTCGACACTAGCTGCATGGATAGCAATAGTTGTTGATTTTCCCCCTAGCTTATTTTCCTTCTTCTTCTTTGACTTCTTCTTCTTCTTCTTAGCCACCTGGGTACTAGGATCCAAACTTTCACCAGGTGAAGAGGAATAACGAGGTGAAGAAATGACCAAAGAAGGTGAGGGGTCAACTTTAGAATCAACATGATGTTGTTCAAGCGAAGGAGACGGTTGAATAGAGGTTGGGACACTTGGGACTACCGAGGTCGGAGTACTCGAGACCACTAAGGTCGAGAATAACCAAAGAGGCAACCCAACGGTTAGCCCAGCTAGGGATAGTGTTGCCATATAAGGAGCACCAACATTAACAAAAGCAGGAAAAGGACCAGGATTCCCTTTAGAGGGGATTCCTTGGTTGGGAAACTCCGAAAACGTTGCCATTGGAAACAACCATAAAACAAAACGCTAAGGAAGATAACTTTAACCAGGAATATTCCGTGGGCAGTTAATATTTTAAGACACTAAAACAAAACTCTCTCGTTTCATATTTTAAGAGTCGAGAAACAAGAAAAAGGTGACTCTATCACTTTCAGGTTGAAATGAGCATGAAAGGACAAGTGCTCGATGATCTTTTCACTTTTTAGAGAGTCATGAAAATATCAAAATGACTACTGAGGTAATCTAAGCAAGAGGGTGTACCAAGTTTCTGTGAACTTCCATATACACCTTGGTGATCAAATGAAAGATAAATGAACAAGGACTTGATGTACATGCAGGTAGTCTCCTCGAATGTTGTGTTCGGTGTATCACAGTTACAGGGCAGCAGACTCGGCTTCCTATGGATAAAGGATTTGAACCTAATTGTGTCTCCCTTTATATACTCAATGGTACGGGGAGCACAAGTTCGTACTAGCACTGTCTAAAGCCAAAAGGCGAACGACAATTACTTGGTTTAAAGACACCGAAACACGTCTCTAGCCTAGACCACTAAAATGTTCGCATTAGGTTCCAAGGTTTCCTTAGGTTAATTCAATTGATTTTACAGTTGATCTTGAATTAGTGTTTCAGTTTCAAGGCCTTACCGAATTTCCTAAATGAAAACTATATGCAAATGAACACCATTTTTCATTCAATGAATGCTAATTAAGAGAAGGATAGAGATCTTTCAAACAATAGCAATCAATGAAATCACACGAAGAAATCCGCTAATGCATATAATACAATCAAGCGAAAAATGAAAATCTCTTTCCTAGTTTATCAAGCACTAGTTATGCAAAAGAAATTTTCTTTTTTCATGCACATGAAAAAACGCAATTTGTTGATTTTTTCAATGAAATGAAGCACACAATGAACTAATTACACGAAAAAACAAAACAAACACTAGTTCGAGTATTGTGAATGTAAAGGGCTAAACCGAATGATTCGATGAAAGCAACACAAACACAAGAATGCACTCAAACCAATGATGCACTCTTCCAAACAAAGAGAAAGCTTTCAAAACGATCCAAAATGAGCAATGTAATATATGCCCAAAAATGACGAGATGGAGAGTCAAACAAACACAAAGTAATCATTCTGTTAGAGTCGGTCTGTTCATCCCTTCGTCAGAGATCAAAAACTCTTTGTTGCATTTCATTTTAGGTGTCTCATTCATCCAATCAGTTGCATTCCATTAGAAGCATAGATTATCTAACGGAAGGGTCTTGTCTCTCATTTTCCCTCATGTCATGTATCTGCTAGTTTGTGTCTGATCATTAAAGTTCATCAAAATTCATCAAAGTCAATTTTACAGTCATTCATAGTCATGGATGGTCTTTTGGTCAGCAAAGAGTCATTTCAGTCGTTAGGTCTAGGGTTTCGTCTTCAAAAATGTCAAATAATGCCAGCAGGCACATGAGGATGTTTCTAATAAGTTTTCATTCCAAAATTTTCATCATCAATAATGCTGAGAATGATTCTTCTTCAAAACTTTGTTTTGAAGAAGAAATCGTCAAATTTATTTTTTGTAAATAAATGTAATTTCATCCTTTGTAATTTTTAAAGTTTTTCAGTCATGAAGTACTTCAGGCGCAAACCTGGTCATCCTTTTCCGAAATCCAATGCCAATCATCCCTACAAGAAATCGACAAAATTTTCATCATTCAGCTCAAAAAAAAGTCAAAATGGAAACAAAAAACAAAGTTTGTATTAGAGAGTGAAAAGTGCCAAAATTGAAACATTACAAAGGTGGGTTTGTAAGAAACAAAAATCAAATCCATGACTATATAAGATATTTCCCACATTTATCAATTCATTTGCACTCAAGAAGACATCAGAGAAATCGAGTTCAATTGTGGAGAGGCGAAATCATGTGTTAAAGCTGGACTGTGTGTTGAAGATCAGTGCGCGACGCATTGGGAGAAGGCGCGACACACATAGCAGTCGCGGCGCATAGAGCCACCCCTTCCTGTGTATTTTTTTAACCTGCGCGGCACACATACTGGTCGTGGCGCACTGGGTTTGTGCGCAACGCACAGGGCTGACATCCAATTTTTATCATTGCCTCCAACGAAACTTCAAATTTTTCGCTCCCATTTGCTCAAGTAAGTTTATACAATCGCTCTTGCTGGTGTTTGGTGTGATTTCAAAGATTGGTTGGAGAATTTTTAATATCAAAACATAAACCCTATCCTCTTATTAAAGTTGCTCCTTAGGGTTTTAAAATTGGTGGTTTAAAAACAATTTTGTGCCAAACATTACATTCCCCATTGATTTACTCCCTTCACTATTTTGCAATTATCACAGTCCCTCCCCTATTCCCCTCTGTCCCAAAACCACTTATATCCCTTGTTCCCATTTTTCCTATCCCTAAACTCTACTATTCCTTATCACTCTCCCTCTCTCATTTCATTTATAAATTCCCAAAATCCCCAATTCCCAACAGTCAAGTGACTGTTAGCACACCTTAATTTCACTTAACAAACTCCACTTTTCCCCACTGTTCCATATTCCTCACAGTCCCTCATTTCCCTTTGGCACACATTTGACACTTGGAGACAAAGACACCAAGTCCTCATTTATCATTTTCAACAAAACAAACATACAGTTGACATATACCTTGCAAACACCAATGGAGACGGACACAGATTCATCATATGAGCAAGACAATGATTCTACCACAGAGCTTCATGCACCGAGAAGGCCTCGAACATGAGGCAAACATGTGAGGGAGGAGCCCACCTCATTGACTCAGTTGGAGGCCTCCCCACTTGCCATGGCATGTTTCTGAGAGAAGTCATGCTATCAGTATTGTGAGAGGATTTCTCAGATTCAGTATCATCAGGAGTTAGCCCGGTTGTTTGTTTTACATTTGCGAGATGGTCAGGTTACTCTCGCTGGTGTAAATTTCACCTTGACACCAGAAACCATTTCTCAGGCAACAGGAATACCGAATGTAGGTGAGGAGTGGAACAAAAGACAACAGGTGGATAGAGTTCATTACTAGCCATACATCAGGCCTGGCTATCTGAGGCAGCTCAGCAGGGTATTCCCATTCCGATTTTTGAAGGAATCCTATGTGCCATTGATGAGACTCATTATCAGGTACTTCAGTTGTGAGGGCCGGTTCTCACACCTTTATGCATACCACATCAGGTTGTTGATGCATTTCACGAGAGTGAGGATGATGAATATTCCATATTTCATGTGTCGAAACATAGAGAGGATGACTACTCTTGTGCAGAAGAAGACTCCAGAGCAGCAGCACAACAGCATTTATCATTATGCGCTCATCAAGATGATTGTGGTACATCAGCTTGGATTGCAGGGCATTTCATGAGAAGAGTTCATTTCCCGTGACTTCTTTACAGCCCCTCAGCCTCCTCCAGAGATTTTTCATGATGCGGGTGAGCCTTCACATCAGTTTGAAGGTCCCGAGATAGATCCTATCATCGGTGTGCCAGTATTTGTTACTTATCAGAGAGGCACGAGAGCATTGTTTGCAGCAGCCCGACGAGTACTATCTCCACCGGGGGTGGAAGGGGTCTCGTTGCCATCGTCATCAGCACAGGTACAGGTACATGACAGAGGAAAGAGGCCTATGCAGGAGGAAGGCCCTTCAGGAGGTCAGGATACTGATTTTACATTGATTGATGTGGACGTGAGCTCTCCAAACTCAAAACTGAGAGAGATCATTCAGGAGCAGAAAACTGAGATCAACACATTGACCGAAAAGTTGCAGAGATCTCAATGGATCATTAAATATCTGGAGCAACGGAATAAGCAGCTGGAATATCAGCAGACACTCATGGATTTGCAAAACATCCGCGAGAACCGGCAAGCTGCCCGAAGAAGCCCATCCGAGATGACACCTATCGAGCGGGAGATTGAGGCCGATAGAGAAAATTGGCTTGAGAGGGTCAACATGCATCTTGAGAAGCTGTTGGAGAAAGAAAACAAAGAGAAAAACATGCTTCGATACATGAAGAACCATTATTGGGCACGCACACATGTTTGCAAAGCAAAGATCAAGATCTTGAAAGCGAGGCTAAGGAGGGCACTGAGGAGGCGCAAAAGGCATGATCAACTCCAAATCTTGGCCGAAGCTTCCTTGGCTGAGCATATTACTTGATGAGGGACCTTCAGTCCAAATTTCAAGGAATTTGGAGAAAATTTTGTCATTTTTTATTTTTTTGGTCACAAAACAGGTTTTTCTGCCCGATGCGTAGCGCCACCTTGCGCACGCTTATGATTGGCAGCTCTTCAAAGGGAAAAATTTGCATTTCTAGATTTTTTATGAAAATTTATGCATGCTTAGGAATGGCCTAAGAGTTTCATTAAGTTCTGGGTGGCCTAAAGGGTCAAAAACACCTTGAAAATGGCCTTTCTGCCACTTTTTGCACACACAGTAACCAGTCTTGGGAGATTGAACTTTTGGAGGGTCAAATGGACACCAAATCTATAAATTCCACTTGGGTTGGAAAGTAGACAGGCAGGGCTTTCCATCGAGCTATCATGAGCTCAATTTGGACTTCGGGAAGGGCCTCAAAAATAGCTCCAAAGTTGTGTTACGCATAGAGATTTTGGGCGCGGCGCATAGAGGATTTTGGCCTATTTTTCACTCCACAGCGCAGAATTTCGCCTAGTTTTGGCCAGTTTCACTTTTTCATGAAACATTTGATCTACCTTGATGTAATTTCATAACCATGATGTAATTTTGGCACATTTTTACTTGTTCTAGAAGATTCATTCACCAAAAGGTGAAATGTGAGTGAATGGATCAGTTTCCTAGCATATAGAGGCAAGTTGTTTCATGGCATATTTTCTAGTTCCTAGTTTAGATATGGTTGAAACAACTCCTAGAATGATGAGCTCGACCCCTAGAGGCATGGGGAGGAGTTAGACTTGTCTATATTATGTATTTTCTCAGTCATTTTCAGGGTTGGACATTTTGGGATTGCTCAGCACTTCATTGTACATTCATTCTGCAATTTTGGCAAAGGAATAGACCAGGGTTTGCAGCCCTCTTTGGGATCCTTGTGGCTCTGTGTTTTGATGGTGTTTTTCTCCATGTATTTTTAATTTCACTGATGTTTATGTGTACCATTTCCATTCTCCTTTCTTCTTAAATTAAGCAAATCAGTGTTAAAGGTAGAATTCAATAGCTTGCTTTGCTTTGCCTTTAGTTTTGTTTAATTTTAGATGTTTTCATCTGTTTGAGGAGGACTCTTGAGACCCTCTTGCCCTCTTCAGCTCCCCACCAGTATGATCCATCCATTCAATCAATCTAAAGCATAAAAACTATTTCCTTCCTTGCCCCAATCAGAACTCTGCAAAAACTAGGCCTTATCCCCGTACCCAAAACTGCCTTTCCCTTTGATCCAACAAAAAACCCTCAAAAACTCAATAAAACTCCTTTATTTATATACCTAGCCTAAAATTAGCTTCTATTTCAGTCATCTCAAGCCCTATTGATTACTTTTCGTTGAGATTGACCCAGAGAGAGCCCTCTCATGTTCTGGCAGGGCTAGCTACCAGACTGAGCGTGGTTTGATGTTACCCTGAACTCTGCCTTCCTTCAGCCTGAGGTAGATTTAGGAAATAACACATTCAACAAACCAAAACTCAAAGGGTCAAGAAAGACTCCAACGTAATTGATCAAAGGATGAGACTGACAAGAATCAAAAGACTTGACCTCCAATCAGAAGGCTCAGTGAGCTAAGACACGTAGAAACCCTAAGGCCATAAACTGCACTGATAAGAAAATGGAAGAACAACTGAGAAGAGAAACGCTACGACAGTCAAAAAAATCCCAAAAAAACAATTGCAAATAAGAAATAAGCCAGAGTCAAGCACAACTGACCAAAACACTCAACAAGGAGGTCAAACCAAACCTTACAGGGTTCCATGCGAATGTAAGGCAGTAATCCACGCCAAACAGGGTTTGGCGCTACTGCAACAAAAGAAACCAGAGCTAATTGGCACAACTATTCAATCAAAAAGTGCACCAAGATAAATATCTATGGGAGAATGGGAAAACCAGTAAGAAGATGTTAATCTTGACACTCTGGAGCTGAACAAGAGGTTTCTAAACAATCAAAGAAGTCAGAAAAGACAGACAAGCAAGGAAACAACAAAAGTCGACTTGACAAGGGCGAAACGACAAACTCACACTAATCCCTAGTGGAGTCACCAATTTATTGTCCAGGTAGATCCCCTCTGCGGACAGAGGTGATCCCTCTAGCCCTAGGGTGGGTCTAGCAACTACGGGAACATACTAACATCTACCTTTCTAGATTGTAAATGAAATTCAGAGAAAGGAAGATGACCTACCTTGTCCTGATGCTATGTTGTCATCTTCCATCGAAGCTTCTTGATGTGTCGCTCTTCCCAAGCTCGATGCACGCTGCTGCCAACATTCGATTAGCTGTATAAATAGTTAAGACACCATGACAAGCGTAAAATCATGACAAATATAGAACAATTACAATCTATCTAACTGATCAAGGAATGCTATAAATCTCATTATAAATGTAAACAAGAGCGGAAGATAAACATCAATTGCATTTTATTATGATAAAGACAAGGGGAGTTTACAACCAAGCCTTAATGTTGAGGCTCTCCTTCAGCAGGTCCGTATCCAAGCACGTTTGTAACACCCTCACACACAAAGGTCCAAGATCTCACTATGTTCCCAACACACAAAAACAATCACACTCTGCACTATTCTCCCGAAGCTATAATTGCTTCTCCTTTCTATCATCACTAAAACTGTAGAGCTAAAGGAGGTCTCCTTATATAACAATGGAGGAGGAGGTTATGGGCCCTCAAATGATGGGAAAAGATCTTATCCCTTGGAGTAGTTCCTATTTCTTGGGAACAAGAAGCCCAAAGGGGAATTCCTCAGCCATATCCTTAAAAAAAACTTCCAGCTCGTTGCCTTGTGAAGCTTCTAGTCACAGAAGATTCCTTTCTATTTAAAATTTTTTTCCAAAAGAGGATGATGCAGGTCTAACATTAAGATAGAGCACCGATCGGCGCGGGCTTCAGTGTAAATATCTACTATCGGCGCGGGTCAGACATTGAGATAAAGCACCGACCTTGAAAACCATGTTTTTATAGGGATAATTCAGAAAAGTTGTAAAGGGATATGATTTGGCAGATAAAATGTGGTTTAGGGGTATGTATTCCATGCTTGGAAAGTACACAAGGGTCACTGTATGGGTCCTCCAGGATCAAGGAATGGGGAGTATAGGGATAGTGACAAATTACTGTGTAACAGATACCCCCCAAGTTACAGATCCATGTACCTTAACCAGAAGGATTTTCTCTTGAACATATCAGTGACACGACTCTGGAATTTGGAAGCATTTGACTCAAATAGGGTCAGAGGTCATGTTGACAAGATTGGTAATCAAATGAGAGGCAAACGGATTTCCCAAACCCATGGAGGCCAAGTGACAGAGTGAAGATATCCCAAACCGACACGAAATGTAGATAAGTGTCATGTTCAAGAGTGACATACTGCCAACACAATTGACGAATAAATTCCATTTTCCCCCACCATTTCTGGCGAGTACCGCTTTATTTTTACACAAGCTTGAAGAGGATAGCATATGCTTGTCATGTAAGTTTGTCCTTCGGACAAATCCAGCCTAGTACATTTTATGAGCCCTAGGAAGGAGGAACTCGAGCAACGTCATGGTGACGATTTATGATGTCATCGGGGTTTAACGAGTCTGACAAAGGAATAACTCAACATCTTTTCATGTTTAGGGAGTTTGAAAGAAGCATAAAATAAAACTCCAACAGGTCCCTTTTCGTAGGTAGTCCCACAGATCCGAAAAGGTAGAAAACAATATCAGAGAGAACCTCTTAGTTGCAATAGGCTAAGATGTTCCTTTTTTGTAAATAATCTGTCCCAGCCCGAAAAAGGGGTAAACATATACTAGGCAGATGACGTTTCGCAACCATTTAATGAGTTCAAAACGACAAGAGTCTCGGCAATATTTTCAATTTTTGAGAGTCAGAAAAGAGCTGAAAGTTAACTCCTCCTGGAGGAATGAGTGGCATTAAGGGTAGAAACTGGTTCCGGTGATGGTGGAACTGCTCAGAACAAGTACAGGTTAAGAGGTTGGCTAACAAGACCACTCATTGCAGCGGTTCCTCGGGAATGGGTGAAATAACCAAGTGAAGGCGTATGATCGGCCAAGTAGATGGGGACAATGGAATGAGAAAACCAAGGTTCATCTAGAAAAATAGGCTGATAAAATGGCAATCATGAGAGGTAAAATAAGAACGGTTTCATTTTTACACAAGCTTGAAAACATGGGAAACTTTGCTTGGGATTTGTTTCATTTTTACACAAGGTTGAAACTTTAACAAACTATGCTTGAAATGTTTGCATGCCCCTAGTGGAGTCGCCAATTTGTTATGAAGGTAAATCCTCTCTGCGGACAAAGATGATCCCTCTAGCCCTTGAGTGGGTCTAGTAACAAAGGGACAAGCTAAAGTGTAGGTTCCTTAATTAATTAATGAAAAGGGCAGGGTAGATCGACTTACCTAGAGTCCAACGCTGTCGTAGCTATGGTGGTGATGGCCTCTTGATCTCTGCTTCGACGGGTCACAGTCCTTCTACTACAATGCTCGGATACCTGCACGAAGATCAGCAAACAAGAGCAGCATACGAAACAATGATCTCATTCATAATTAACTAACCAGTCAAGGCTGGTTAAGCATATTGCATCAAATAAAGCACATAACACAAGATGGGAACTAGACAATAGTCATGTATATGTATGATCCAGATTTATGTAGGAACACAACAGAATACATAAATAACCATTAACATAGAGATGCATCGGAAATAATGCTTCATTTCATTAATATCATATAATAGAAATATGCTTACAAACATAATGGAAATAAAATAACTAGGGTGTTGGTAGCAAATCTCTGAGAAGAGAGGTGGTGGCTACATGCCTCTGAACTGTGTTACAATGAGGCTCGAGGGCCTATTTATTATTGAGAAACAATGGAGAACTCTAAACATCCAAAAACCTAACCCTAGGAGATGAAGCGCCAAAACTATGGGCCCCATTTGGGTAAATTGGTGGTTCAACTTCCCGGGGACATAACTTTGGTATCCACTCTTCATTTGATGCACTCAATAGCTCATTAGAAATATCTTTCTGAGGAGTACAACTTTCGGTGTGAGCAACATCGGTCCATGGACCCATGTTGCTCTCGGTTTTCCCAAAAAACGTCGTTTAGGGCCTCAAAATGGCTCTGAAAGTTCAGGACCCGAAAAACTGCTAAAAATAGTAAGTTTTGTTGCAACTTAAAAACTGAAAGAACTAATGGTGGGGATTCAAATGGAATATGTGGGTGGCCACCAATATCCACCTGGATCATTAAGGCCCCAAAACGGCTCTGGGAGTGGAGGACTTGAAAACCTACTAAAAATAGTAAGTTGTGCTGAATGTGAAAAGTTGCAAGAATTGATGGTGTTGGTCGAAATGGAATTGGTGGGTGGCCACCAATATCCACCTGGATCATTCCTCCCTCCTTAGGAAGCAATGGTCCCCATTGTGTTGAGATCCTCCATGAGATGAGGAAAATTCTGTTGAATTGGGTATTAGAGTTGTTGAAGATGTCATGGACCTGCGAGTGGACATGCTGGATGCGTTTAGTAAATTTGGTTTCTTTATCAGCCTCAAACAGTACATATTTGGATTCTGTATGTGTAGTTGCAGGATGTATGGCAACATCAGGCGGTGGTGCGTTGGGAGTCAGATCAATGGAGTGCTTATCCTGACAGTGTAGAGGAACCTCTATGAGTGAGGAGAAAATGTCCTCGTATTCCTCCATGACTTTGTCCATCTACTGCAACTGTGCAAGGGAGCCCTGTTTCGAGGTTGTGGCCACAATATTCTTCTTTCCCTGTGATCGAGTTGCAAGGAAAATGAATTTCCTGGTTTGGGAAATAATCTTACTACGTTGTTTTACAGTAGTAAAAGAGATGACAGGAGGCGGTACTACCTTCGTTATCCTGTACAAGTTATTTCCCAAAGTAATAACAATAGCATGAGGCCTAGACTCATACACAGCATGTTGCCTCCACAAGTATGGTTGTCCCAATAATACATCAGCTACATCAAGAGAAGCAACATCACACAATACCTCATCCGTGAATGGCTTGATATTGTCTAGAAGGCAGCACTGCTGGCGAATGCGAAGATCTCTCCCTGGGTGGAGCCACCCTATGGTATATGGCCGCGGGTGTGCTATGGTTAGTAGGCCAAGACACTTCACGACCTCTGCTGAAATGAGGTTCTTTTGGTTTCCGCTATCGACAAGAAATTGCAGCAGAGAACCCTTCACCCACATCTGCGAATGGAAGAGGCGATCCCCCTCCTCTGGATCCTCTGGACCCTCCCTCCGGATCTTGGTGGTGGCAACAATGGCACTGGGATCCGCATCAATTATCTGCTTCCCTTTATCATTGCCTTTGTCTGGTTCTGACTCAGGATCAAAAAATGCATCTGATTTGGGTGCCTTTAGTTCGGCCACCAATGACGGTTTGGTTCGACACTCATTTGTGTTGTGAGTGGGGCTATTATGAAATTCACACCACTTCCTTGTGTCCTTCTTTGGATTTTTGGTGTTGTTCTGAGTCACACCGCTTTGGCCTTGCCTCTTTTTCTTTGGTTCGGGGGCACCTTTTGGATTCGCAGATCCAAAGTCTCGCTTCTTTTGCTTAAATTTCTGCTCAATCTTGGCGGCATAGCGATATGCCGTGCCAAGCGATGTAATGTCGAGGAACTCAATTTCCTCCTGAATGTGTTTGTGCAGACAGCCGCGGTACTTGAGCACCAAATGTCTCTTTGAATTTTTAATACCCAACTTTGTGTGTAGGGTATGGAACAGATTCGTTAGTTCGTGCACATCTTGATCGCTTTGTTGCCGCAACGTGGTCCATTGGATGTATTTGTCCTCATAGCTCCCCACGGGGTAATATTGTTCCTTGATGCCGTCTGGAAATTAATTCCAAGTGGGTGTGGCTGAGAATAGAGAGGGTTCCCCTTCATCCTCTCGCTCACAGTAGGTTTCCCACCAGTCTTTGACATGGGGGGCGGCTTTGAGGAGTGCAAAAATAATCTTTTCTCGATTAGAGAAATTATGGACCGAGAAATACCCTTCCATTAAATTTAACCATCTATCTACGACGTCTGCATCTATTTGGCCTTCAAATATAGGAATGTCAAAGTTTACCTGTACCTTGAAGGGAGTGGCGCCTCCAAAGTGGTTGTTGGATGCAGATGCACCGTAGGTGGGCAGTCATTGAAGGATCTGAACAAATTTATCCATCATCGCGTTCCTTTGTTTCTCGAGGGCCTCCTCGAGCAATATTTTGATAGGATCTCCTACTCCCTCATCTTTATTTTCTTCCGCCATGGGAGGTTGTCGGGGTTTGCGAGGCTGGTCTTGCAAGGGTTCAACCAGATCGAGCCCTAACTCCTTATACCTTGACCGTGTTGGGAACATGCAAAGAAAAACAAAGAAAGAGCAGACCGCTCTGATACCACTGATCTGGATTTATGCAGGAATGCAACAGAATACATAAATAACCATGAACATAGAGATGCAACGGAAATAATGCTTCATTTCATTAATATCATATAATAGAAATATGCTTACAAACATAATGGAAATAAAATAGCTAGGGCGCTTGTAGTGAATCTCTGAGAAGAGATGTGGTGGCTACAGACCTCTGTACTGTGTTACAATGAGGCTTGAGGACCTATTTATTATTGAGAAACAATGGAGAACCCTAAACGTCCAAAAACCTAACCCTAGGAGATGAAGCTCCAAAACTATGGGCCCCGTTTGGGTAAACTGGTGGTTCAACTTCCCGGGGACGTAACTTTGGCATCCGTTCTCCATTTGATGCACTCAATAGCTCATTAGAAATATCTTTCTGAGGAGTACAACTTTCGTTGTGAGCAACATCGGTCCAAGGAACCATGTTGCTCCCGATTTTCCCAAAAAACATCGTTTAGGGCCTCAAAACGGCTCCGGAAGTTCAGGACCCGAAAAACTGCTAAAAATAGTAAGTTTTGTTGCAACTTAAAAACTGAAAGAACTAATGGTGGGGGTTCAAATGGAATAGGTCGGTGGCCAAAACGGCTCTGGGAGTGGAGGACTCAAAAACCTGATAAAAATAGTAAGTTGTGCTGAATGTGAAAAGCTACAAGAATTGATGGTGCTGGTCCAAATGGAATAGGTGGGTGGCCACCAATATCCACTTGGATCTGATTTCAGTGGTATCAGAGTGGTTTTCTCTTTCTTTGTTTTTCTTTGCATGTTCCTAACACGGTCAGGGTATAAGGAGTTAGGGCTCGATCTGGTTGAACCCTTACAAGATCAGCCTTGCAAACCCCGACAACCTCCCATGGTGGAAGAAAAGAAATACGAGGGAGCAGGAGATCCTATCAAAATATTGCTCAAGGAGGCCCTTCGAGAAACAAAGGAACGCGATGATGGATAACATTTCTCAGATCCTTCAACGACTGTCCACCTACGCTGCATCTGCATCCAACAGCCACTCTGGAGGTGCCACTCCCTTCAAGGTACAGGTAAACTTTGACATTCCTCTATTTGAAGGCCAAATAGATGCAGACGCCATAGATAGATGGTTAAATTTACTGGAAGGGTATTTATTGGTCCAGAGTATTTCTCTGATAGCACATGATGCAAGATGGGAACCATAAAATAGTCATGTATATGTATTAATATAAGAAAGAGTTACAACTGAGCCTTGACATCGCAGCCTCCTTCAACGGGGTTTAGTCGAAGCGCGTCTCGATGGATCGTCGGGGAATTTGGATGAGATGAAGACACAAGTCTAAGCTCTCTCAATGAGGGTCTCTTTTGTTCTATCTTTTCTCACAAAACACACATAATCTCTTCAGCGTTTTAGCTATAATATGTTCAGTTCAGCTAGCTTATCAATGGACGATAGCTATATTTATAGAGGGAGAGGAGGAGGTTGGGATCCCTACTATAGTGAAAGGGAGGCCTTATCCCTTGGGAGGTTTCCCCAAAAGGTGGAAACAAGAGCCCAAAGGAGGAAGGGCATGGTTATTCAGTCGAACCACTTCCTATGACTCGCCCACGAAGTTGTTATGATGGAAACTTCACCTCTATTTTTTTTTTAAACTTTCCATAAATAGATTTCCGCAGGCAGCTAACTAAGATAGAGCACTAACTGGCGTGGGGTCCATTGTTAATCTTCCTCATTGGCGCGAGGGCATAACGGGCTAATAGCGCCAAGGCAAAAACAGGTTTTTTGGTGGTCTGTTCAAGAAAGTTTCAACAGAAGGAATGTTATACTCATGGCAAGGGATGCAATGATGGTCTTTGCAAGGCATGCCACTTTATTTTGGTCACAGAAATGAGCCTCCAATGTGCGGGATTGGGATTGCAGGGACAGTGACAAAATGCTGTGTAACACTAACAACAAAGTCAATAATCATGACATTATCAGTTGTCATCGAGGCATAGGACAATTCATCCATAGGAAAAGTCACCACATCTTGCCTAGGCATAGTTAAAGATTGTTCATCTACTTCAATCTTTATCTTGGAGTTTTCCTTCTTCATGAGGAAATTGTTAGAGATGTCAATTCTAATAAAATCACACTCACATACTAAATTGACCAAATTCAATATGTATAAAAAATGCAAAGTCCAAATAAATTTAAAAAACATAATTTCTTTCACCTTGAACAAAGATTTCAACAATCACAATGCTCCTTCTCGCCAACTTTGAATCTGAGTTGCAATTAGCACGTCTTCCATCGATGATTCTAATTCGGATATTTCTAGCAGGAAACTAATTGATCCTCCAACTAGCACAACAACAATGACCTGATCCTAAAACGCCTCTCGAAATTCCCCTGTACGAAGGTTTAAAAACATGTATACATGTGAACTAGAGTAAAAGATGAGGTTTAAATCTTCTTCTTCTTACCATAATTTAAATATGCCCGCTCCACTCCACCGGCAGGTTAAATTTGTCAATGCTGTCAAAAGACACGTTGGTTCAAGATAAATGGCTTTTAATACCTTTTATAAGAAACTAAATGTCTCTTTCATTGATAATGCAATGCTTTTTAATGCAGTCCTTCGCTACTTTAACCCATTATCAAATCACCTCTAGAGCTCACAAGTGAATACATAGGTTCGTCTTGGAAATGAGAATATTCATGTGTCTGAGTCCCCACGGTGATTCGAGCCAATTTGGGATAGGCTGAAGCAAGATGAGCATTCGATCCGTTGCGGATTTCGAGTAAGGGACCAGATCCCAAATTGTATCCTGAGAAATATATGAGGACCACAATAACATCTCCCTATGCCCCCACACTAGGGCAATGCCTAGGCCCATAAGGGCTTTGATTCTTAGTTGCACCAAACACGAAATTTCACTTATTAACTCAGCACCAGGCTCAACTTCACGCATAGGAAAGATTGCTAAGTTCAATTTCATGCAAATTAATAACTAAAAAAAAAAAACATAAAACTAATATTTACACACCCTCTACGTTAACCTATGTATTGCGAATCGAATCATAGATATCTTCATTTTCGTGGGCACTCTGATACCATGTTAAAAACAGACACTATACACAATCACACGAATAGATGACAATATTTATGGTGCTCGTGAGATCCAACCACTTCTAAATATAAATAGGGAGGTTGAGATATTCTCTCAACATCCACCTATAAATATGAAAATAATTCTAATATGAGTATGGAAGAATTATCTTCCAACACTAATTTCTAATGTAAACTAAATCATAGGTCAATTAGATATCACGTTGTTATGATCCAATGATAATTAATTTGGAAATACAAGGATTTTTTTATTATTAGTCCCTGGCTACAACAGTGTATAGACTATAACGTTCGCTCGATGGTTGACTAACTATTAAATTATCGGTTGACAATAAATTTATATGCTTTCTTAAGCCTTAACCAAAATTTACTCCTGGAAATTTCGGTACAAGAAACTTTTAATCAAACTTTTGAATTCATTGTCTTATTACAACGATCACGTGCCCTAATGTTATTTCATTGAGGGAAAGTTATTTTATGGTAAGTTTTTGAAAACAACTGTAGGAGAAATTTATTTTATCCAAAGTAAGAAGGTTCGGGCAAGTATTTTATTTTATGAAAAGTCTTTAAAAATAATAATTCATTTTCCATTACATTACATATGGAAGCTAAAGCCTCACTTACAACAACATTCCACCACTTACAACAACACACCACCTGCAGCTCTTCTCACAACTTGTCACCTCCGGTATCTCTTGTCCCCTCTTTGTTCCACGCAATATCCTCCTCGCTCCTCTTCATTCCCCTTTCCCCTCTTCAATGCATCGAAAACACATTGAATTTTTCTTCGGATTGATATATTGGGGTTGGTTCTTCAATTTCGCCTACGGGGGTTGGTTCTTCAACTAGATCTAGGTTTGGTCCTTCAACCAGATCTATGAAATTATTATAGCATGTTCATGTTAGCTCATTGTTCCCTGCAAGAGCCCTAATGTTCTCTACAAATCATGAGCTTAAAATACGACGAATCAACTAGCTTATCTCAACTTGCAACTCCATAAAACAAAAAATTGGCATGCCCTTATTGTGGATTGATTTTCATAGCCTTGCCCTCACTTGGAGAGTGATTTTTTTAGAGTTGTTTAGAGGAATAAGCTAATGATTTCTTTTAGAAGAAGAAGCGAGCTTTTTTGAAGATGCAGGTGGAGGCAAGAAACATTGGCTCATCCAAAAACCCCTGGCTACTTGACTCCAAACAAGAAATTGGCTGCGAACATGGAAGAATGTTGGGAGAAGAAAACCGGTCTAGGAGAACAAATGAATTTCTTTTACAATAAGAAGCCAACTTTTTTGAAGATGCAGGTGGAGCAAGAAACACTAGCTTATGCAAAAACCCCTGGCTGCTCCACTCTGGACAAGAAACTGTCTCCGAACATGGATGGATGTTGGGAGAAGAAAACCGAGCTAGGAGAACAAATGAATGGGCTAGCCCAAGAAATAATGAGACGGCGGGCAGGATATTACTTACGTGATTCCTCGATAAGTTGATGGTAGGATTATTGAGCTTTTTGTCTAGATTTGTATGTGCTAGAAAAATAGAATACCTTAGAAATATCCTGTCACGACAACTTAGCTGAGCTAAACTGCTTATGTCAATTGTTTTCCCCCGAGGGTTTTATGGCACAAGTGAGCGTGACCACTCATGGCCAGTAGGGGTATGGCCAATAGGGGTATTGAGATGGGATTTTAACTGTGGTTTTCACCTTTTTTATTTACTCAATCATGAACTCTTAATCATAATAATGATTTGTTGCATACACACCCGAAAATATTTCATATTTAAAATTCGCTACGGGACAAGAGATGAAATTTCAAAGTATGTTTAAACTAGATCTTCGAATACTTAATGTTGTTTGCAATATTATGAATGATTGTATTTCTGAGAACAATACTACACTACACTTAATTTAAGAGGGGGGGGGGGGGGGGATTTCAAAAGGATTTGGGCACTATTTTTGTATTTATTTAAGAACCCTGACACATAATTCATGAGGAGAAAAAGTAGCTTGACAATGTTTTGCAACAAATTTCAGCCATATCAAAAAAATTGGTACAAACATTCAATTTCTGAAAATAAATTGTTGAAAAGATGATAGATAATCGAGTTCAAATCTATAGTTGTAAACTATTTTGTTATTTCATAATTTTAAAATATGGATATGGATATTTTACTTAATTGACTGAGTTTTTTACCCTTTTTCAAAAGGTACAGAGTATGCTTCTTTCTTCTCACCGACATAGTCGAAGGTAGAACTAGCAACAACCTGCATAGTCAAAGACAGAGCTCACAACATTGTTGCTAGTTAGCTAGTCAACTTTCTAGACATCAAATTATTTCTAGTCAAAAATCTGTAGCAGAAGCATGATGGTATTCTAGCGTTGTTGATCGCCATGGCTAGCGTTCTTCTTCTTCTTCTCCTTCTTTAGCCTCTACAGGCCTCTACTGCCATCACCAAATTTGCTTGCAATCTATGAGTACCACCTAAACAAGGACTACCTTTAAAGGTTAGTGTTCTATAATTGAACTAAAGGATCTGGGATTTGGATAGCATGGCATGGATGAAAACCTTGTATGCGTTGATGTTGACAGAAATCATATGTTTGGGTAAGATATAAACTTTTCGATCATGGCGGTGGTGAATGATGGTATTTCCTTGTCGTCTTCTTTTCTTGTCTTGTTATTGCCTGCATCAATATTATTCCTATTCACTTAATAATACTTAATTCCAATAGCTAACCATATCCAGAGCCCAATCCCGTAGACTATGTAAGTTTATTCAAACATTCTTTGGAAATATTTGTGTAGTTCTCTCACCCCGCGTGTTGAACCAAAAAACAAAACTGAAGAAGCCAGGTGGCAACCTGCCAGAAAATTAGAAAAATTGAAACAAGTGATACTCACAAATATGCATGTCTAGTCTGTGTATCAATTAAAATTAAAAAAGAAATTAAAAGATTGTTTAACATTTAATTTAAGAAATTATAAATTATAATTAAAAATGTTTTTCACCACTTGTCATTTTTACAAATTCTGTGTTTGTTTATGGCAATTTAATTTATTCACTTCATAGTAGGAATTTTTTATAGCCATATTGATGCTACAATGATGAGAAATGAGAAATTTATCATGGATAAAGATGAGAGAAATGCTTGACTATAAGACGTGATGTAAAAAAATTGACTTTGATTTAATAATAAAATGAAGCATGATTTCTTAAAGTGTTCAATGAATATATACCAGCATATTAGGGTTATTTATTTTATTATATTTTATGGATTTTATACAACACTAAGCACCACTAATGCTAAATATGCAGTGGAAACTCTTTTTTTATTCACTCAGCCCTTGCTAAGGAACTCAACTCGAGATCGGTGTGGAATGTGTTATTGTACTCTTTATAATAACAATCTCCAAAGATTAGCAATTCAAAATGTACGCTGTTAGGTCTAAGCAAGGAAGTGTTACCGTAGTCAGTCTTTGTGGGCTCATAATGCCATTTAATACGATCGATATAACTATTAGGAAGAATTAACTGTAATGTAATGCAGTCAATGGTGTACATGTCCAGGTTGCTAGAAGGAAATCAGTGTAGCAAACGTTTCAAGCACCAATGTGGCAGGAACTACCGACTGCATGCAACACTTGTTCAAATGATATGTCAAAGATTTGCAAATTTTGGTGATTAGCGGATAAGTATTATGCAAAGCACATTGTTTAAGATTAGAACGAATCTTTCCAAGACCCCAACAAGTTCGCAATGCATCATTAAATTTGTAGCATTTCTAAGCGGGAAATCATCATTCTACAAGAGATGGATGTTGGTAGTGATAGTTAAACGTAGACATAGAGATTAACCAATACATTGTCGTCAAAAATATAACTTGAAAAACAAAAAAAAAAATTTATTTATTTATTTTATTAAAGAGATATTAAGATTGTATGTTTAGTTGTTACTGATTTATTGAAAATTCATTATAAGATGAGATACAGATTAGTATAATTTCAATTTTTTTAAATTCTTTCCATATGGACTTTAAATTTATTAGGGAAAACAATTAAATAGAAAACATTTAATTATAACACATTAAAAAAACATTAAAATATTCTAATAATAAAAATGAAATGAATTAAAAAAAATAAAGAAGAACAAAAAAAAAAAAAACTTAAAAACCCTTAAAAAACTAATAAATCATATTCACATAATAGTAAATAATAAATAGTATAAAAATCACAATCACTTTATAACATCAATCCTATCAAGTAACTAATATTTTAAGATAATTTTTATATTTCAAGGCACATAAAGGTAATTAAGGATTTTGGTGTATGTGTCAAAATATATTTTAATCATAAATCAAGCACAAATATACCATTTATTTAACAAAATATAATGGAAATGTTGATAGTATCTCCAAGTTTTCAACCCAATACTAGTGGTAAAAAATATCATGAGTCTCAATCAAGATTTGCCAAAAACAAATATCATGTTTGGAAATGTTACTATACAAAAGATAAATTAAATAGCATTTAAATTGTTAAATAATATAAACCTTGAAAACTTTGATAAATAAACCTTTATGAGAAATGAATTAGTTATGTGTCAATATATCCCAAATCTTGAAAATATTTGACAATCCAATATGACTAGTTCAAATACAAAAGCATTAACTATCTTATGTTAGATGTGAAAACCATACTTATAATCTCAAAGACTAAATATATAAAGTATCAAACAAGCAATTTTTTTCCTCACAATTTATATGTAAAAAACTATTATCAATCATTCAAAAAATAGGAAAAAATATTTACAATATACAATCTAATATCCTATAAAATATGGGTATTAAAAACCTATAAATAATTAAAAAAAAAAAAAAACAAATCATCTTCTTCAAAACCTCAATAAAATATATTAATTAAACTATCCATACTACTTCGAATCCTAAAATATAACTATTATAAAAACATATCAAATAACCATACATATCCCAAATTTATAATAATATTTTACAATTAGTATCTTCGAAATCCTCAAAAATGCCAAGTGATAAATTGTGTTTTAATTGATAATATATATTTAAAAATTCCACGCAATTTTCCTTTTTATTGCACGCTTGATGAAAGCTCATGCATACTATAATGATGTCCTTTGTCCTTTGTATTACTAACATTCTTAAAATTGGTGTTATGTTGCATAGTTTTTGTCTTGTCTTTTCATGACAATGGACCATCTTTTGAAAGATTTCCCATGTAGTTTTGCTGCAAAATGTCAAGCCTGCTTTTTGATTGATAGAGAGTGACAAAATATGAGAAAGACCTTTTGGTCCCAAAATCAGAATCCTACAATGAGTAAAAGACATACAATGGCAACGTGTAGAAAAATATAACCAATATACCTATAATGCCATTTTCTTTTCAGTTTTTCTTTGGGTACACCTGGAAACCAGAAAAGCTCAATTTATATTTTAGTGAGTACACCTCATAGTTTCAAAAAAACCAACAATTATTTTCTCCACAACTCTTAATAAATTGCCATGAATGACCAAAGAGTAAAGATTCCCCACGTTTCCTATGTGTATGATTGCACCACATAAAATGGATTTAGTTCCATTTTATTTTCAAATTTGTTTAAAAGTAAAAGTATGTGTTATATAGATTAACTTATAGAATAATAATTTATTTAATAAATTGCTTTACATATATTATTTTAGTTATTAATGTTAATATAAATACTCCGCACAATAATAATTATTGTAACAGTCAGCGGGATGAAGGAGCTCAATCATTAATATTAAGAGTACCATTATCATGAATCCCGCGTACCATTATTATTAAAGATTTTTTATTTAGATAAAGATATTATTAACTTATATGGGCTTTATAAATTGTCGTTTAAAATGAAAAGTCCTCAAATCCATACACGAAATATATTTCGCCAATAGACATTTTTATATTAATCGGTTATTTAAAAGAAAAAAAGTGTAGGGTTATAATGTAATTCAACTTTTTATCATTTTAATGGTTTATTGTTTCTTTTTTTCAGAGAAAAAAAACACTGTTTTTTATAATAATATCAAATAGTACATTGTCTTAGTTTATGCTGCCCTTTAGGTATGCGTTTTTGCCATACATACAATATTAAGCCTGAAAGAAAACAATCAGTGCATGTCATGGTTCACGCTGACCTTCAGTAATGGAGAATTTGAGGCCCGAATTTTGATCCATGCGCGTTGCAGCGAAATTGCAGAGGCAACATATTAACAAAATTGAATCCCAAAATTACAAAAATTTAACTTCAAGCTTCTGAGTTTTTCGTTTACCTGCTAACAAATGCAGAGAGCTTCTCGCTGTCTAGGAAAAACAGTAAAACCAATTTGCCAGACGATCCTGGAAACTTTCTAAGTCACGCTCGCTTGATGTGATCATGGGATCGGAATGGTAAAAGAGCTAAAGCAGCGGTCCCAAATTTTCAAGATGTGTAGTGAGCCTGGCGGGGAAGTCAAGCCTTTTTTTGACAGTTTATCAGTCCTCAAATTATTTTCCCTGAAAATGTGGTTCCAAGAAACACTAGCGAACTTTGAGATTAGGTACTTCACCTTGTCGATCCATCCCTGAGCTTCATGAAGAAGCAACTCACTTTTGCCAGACATGCCATCAATTATTACCTTTGAATCACCATAGATGCTTATATCTTTTATTTCCAAGAGGCGAGCAATCCACAAGCCGCTCCATAACGACATTAATTCAGCTCTGTTGTTTGACCCGAGACCACTGGACCACCAAACATGAAATCTGGCATTTTTGTTCAGTTTAATCCAGGCTCCGCAGCCACACTTGCCTCCTTGTTTCAAGACACTCTATTTCTGAGTATGGATAGATCATAAACACTTAAATATTTAATATGTCATATTTTACATTTAATATTTATAATCAATGTTGATCTTATTTAAAAATTAATTTAATTGTTATTATGTATAAACATAATATAAATTTAAAATGTAAAATAAAGAGATTTATGAATACTTAGAAAAGAGATATGGTAAATAAATATAAATATAAATAAAATAGAAATATGGTGAATAAATAAAACTTTTTTTTATTACTTCATAAATATGGTAAATAAATAAAAATACAAATAAACTAGAGTTATGGTAAATTAATAAAAAAAACCTATAGGACAAATTATTATTAATATTGTGGGTCAAATATCATATTTATAAAGGAGGTATGGTAAATAAATAAATATAAAAGAGATATAAAGAGGTATAGTAAATAAATAAAATTATATCAAATAGGATTAGAAACCAACATCTAATTATCTTCCTAGCCTACGGCCAAATACCATGGTAAATAAATAAAAATATAAATAAACCAAAGGTATTGTAAATAAATAAAACATCTTCTTATATTTACTCCATGAACCTCCTTATATTTAAGGACACTAAAAAAAAGGTTTTATTTAGGTCAAACCTTGCCAAATTATTATTAATACCATGCAAAAAAAACATTATTAACCCTAATATTAATATTAATATATTATTATTGCTGCTATTATTATTATTATTATTAAATCTAATATTCATATTAATATATTATAATATTAATATTATTAAATTTAATAACTTTGGGTTAATACAATATTAAATTTGTTATATTATAATATATTATGATATATGTTAATATAGATTAATATATCATGATATATATTAACTCTAGATATATGTGGGAGGGAAGAAAAAATACATAGAGTGATAGAGGTGGAGAGATAGGGGGAGTGACAAGGGAGAGATGGAGAGAAACTGAAGGAGAGAGGAGAGGAGGAATGAAGAGAGAGAGAGAGGGAAAGGAGTAAGAGAGGTATAGAAGGGTAATAAGAAGAAGGAGGCATAAAGATGGAGGGGGGTAGAGAGAAGGAGAGAGGGAGGGATATAGAGAGAGGATTGGAGGGTAGAGAGAGAGAGAGACAGAGAGAGATAGAGAGATGGGGGAAGAGAGGGAGGTAGGAGAGAGAGGGAGGACAAGTGAGAGGACTTGAGAGATAGGAGGAGAAAGTGAGGGATAGAGAGATTGAGTTGGATGGGGAGAGAGAGAGAAGGAAGAATAAAGACATAGAGAGTGAGAGGTGGAGAGAGAGAGGGAGTGACAAGGGAGAGATAGAGAGAGAGGGAGTGACAAGGGAGAGATAGAGAGAGAGTGTGTGTATGTTTAGGGGTGAGATAATGAGTAAGGGAGGGATATAGTAACATAGTTGGAGAGAGAGAGAGAGTGACAGGGGAAGAGAGAGGATTGAAGGTGAGAGAGAGAGATAGAGAGAGAGAGAGATGGGGAAGAGAGAGGGAGGCAAGAGAGAAAGGGATAGATAGAAGCAGGGGAGAGTCGAGAGAGAGAGAGAGAGAGGAGGAGGAGGAGGGAGTGATAGATAGATAGATTGGAGAAATGGAGTATGTGTTTTGGGGGTGATATAGAGCCATAGAGGAAGATATAGATATAGATGGAAGGTGAATAGAGGGAAGAAGAGAGAGACAGAGAGAGGGAGGGAGCGACAAAGAGATTGATAGATATGGAGTGAGAGAGTGTGTGTGTATGGGTGGGTGAGATAGAGAGAGAAAGAAGAAGAGATGGAGGGAGATATAGATATAGATGGAGGGGGGAGAGAGGGAAGAATATTTCTTGCTCTAGATCTTGTGATTCCAGTATAGATAGGGATTTCTAATCCTATTTGATCACTTTCAATAGGTGCATTTATTTTAGTGTAGATATTGATTTCTAATGATATTTGATTGTTTGCACTAGATTCATTGATTTCATTGTAGATTATTTCTAACCCTATTTGATTGCTTGCACTAAATGCATTGATTTCAATGTAAATAGTGATTTCTAATCCTATTTGATTGCTTGGACCGGATGCATTGATTTCAGTGTATATGTTGATTTCTAATCCAATTTTCTTACTTTCACTAGATGCATTGATTTGAGTGTAGATGTTGATTTCTAATCCTATTTGATTACTTGCATTAGATGCATTAATTTTAGTGTCCATGTTGTTTTCTAATCTTATTTCATTTCTTGCATTAGATGCATTGATTTTAGTGTATATGTTGATTTTTGAGTTGATCTAATTGGACGTATGATGGTACATTAATTTTTAACGGTGTGCATTAATTTCAATGTAAGCACAAAAAGATATTGACAATGTACATTTCTTTTTGTGTTATAGTAATTCAACCTATTAATATTGGAGAGCAAGAGAGACAAAGTATAATATTTACTACAACAACTCGAGCTAAAGATTTAAATGGTTTACAATTTCCCAAGATGACTCCAAGTCAATAGAGAGAACAAAAAGGCCTAGACGTGTTCAAATTTCAATCAATGTCGGTGCCAAGAAATTGTCTCCATTGAACAACAGGGCCGAGACGTGTTCAAATTTCAATCATTTTTGGTGCCAAGCAATTGTTATTTATATGGACATTGTGAGAGAGTAATTCATTTTCTTTCTTTCTTGCGTTAATACCAAGGTATTGTAGAATTCCCAGGAAATAAAATTGGGGTACGAAGGCTACCATACATTGAATAAGAAAAACACTGCTTCACTCTCTCTCCCTTTCCCTAAGAGTTGGTCAAGTGCATGAATCATCGTATTCATAAGGGTTATGTTCAAATGCACTCTAAGTCGGTAATAAAGTGTGTTCAAGCTTAGGAAATAGGAGAATGAAACCAAATAAATTTTGTGCAGTGGCTTTTCCATAGTAATTTTTATCGCTCTATCTAGCCACGTAGTTGTATATCGCATTTAGAATGGAGCTTTACGTAATATCTATCAAACCCCAACCTGCGTATGTGCTCAAGTGGGATCAAATTAACTTTTTTTTCACTCTCTCTTAAATAAATGTCATTGATAAGTTGTGCGGAACTTTGCACAAAGGGATAAGTAGTGTGCGGAGCTTTCTACCACCAACTCCTATGTAAAGGATGTGCCTCCTCTACAAAAGGAAGCTCAACACAATTGTTCACTCCCCGCCTACGTAAAGGATCTGCAACTGCATTAGTTTTGGAATTCATGGGCAGAGAAGTAGCATAATAGTGCTAGTGTCAATGTCAGTGTCAGAGCACTCACCGACGAAATGACCACTCACAAAATTATCCTTTTTCGATTTTAAATTTATTTGTGAGATACTGAAAAATACCAAAAATAAAACACCCTCCACCAGGGGAATTATGTCCCATCAAAGCTTGCACAACCAATCGAAAATCAGAAACAAAATTTCCACAAAATTATAAAATTATTTTTGAATTTACGATAAAATAGTAATATTAAGCAATTTTCTCCAAACTTTGGTTAAAAGTGCAATAAAATTCTGAAAATATTGGAAGTTAATGCACCTCAATGCAGTGTGAATGTTATATTCTCTGACAAGGCAGGGACTAATAACTTGACATCACAAAATTAATATGCTTTTCAAAATCACATAACTCAACAAATTTAGAGAGAATATCTTAATTTATTACAAAAATGAAATTCTTTAAAGTTAACATGTATTAGCTATTCACAATACCAAAAAAAATGTGACAAACTATGACAATATTTTTTCTATGTTTATAAATAAATATCCTTATCATTCCTCCTAACAACTAGAGCATGGGTGCCATAACCCCAAGGATGCTTGCATGGTTCAAGAGACACCATGAACTCCCAATTCTTCTGGCACCATTGTTTTTTTGCTTCACGGGTTTTCCCAAAATGAACTATTCATTTGCTTCTTTTAATTAACTGAGTGTAGAATATATATCCTAACCAAAATTTCACATGTACAAATTATAATCATCTCAAATCATGCAATACAAGATATATATACACAATATTGTATGATGTGGGTAGTTCACTAGCCTAATACAAAAATGTATAATAACGACAATAATTACAATATTATCCCAATAACTTACATTAATAACGGTTCATGCCAAGATATACAAGGCCTATCTTGGCCAATTCCAGAATTGAGCCTCAAAATTTAGTCCTCTCGAATTCCAAATTTCATCCAACCATAAACTTGTAAAATATCCTATAAAATATCTTGTATAAAAAAATTATAAATAATTTAAAAATAAGTAAATCAAAATATTATTCAAACCCTCAATAAAATATATTAATTAAAATATCCACACTACCTCAAATCCTAAAATATAACTATTGATAAATAAATATCTAATAACCATACAAATCTCAAATTTATAATATTTAACAACCCATACTATCAAATTAGTATCTTTAAAATCCTCAAAAATGCTAAGTGATAAATTGTGTTTTAATTGATACTATCTATTTAAGGTAAGCAATTAGAAGATCCTATTCCTATCTCTCATTATCATCTTTGTAATGATTCCATAGTGCCTTTAACTCTGTCTCTGTGAGGGGGTTCTTTGGGGAAACCCTCCTCCTCCTAGGCTCTTTCATCTAAAGATTTAGTTCGTAATTAGACTCCCCAAGGTTTTCATCCTCCTTCAACTAACAATTAGAGAACTTTTGAGGTCCAAAATGGGCCTCCTAAGAAAAATATACACCAAAAATAAACTTTATAAGAACCAATAGGATTCAAGTTGATGATGTCAACCATGGGGGAGGATTCACCATTTTTGGGGTAAACAAGTAAAAAGATTAAAAAATAATAAAATAATAAAACTACTTTTTCAGCTTGTATTTTCAACTTATCTCCCTAAGATTTTACTCAAATTTCGAGTGGGAGTACTCATTGGATGAAAAATTTAATTCATCATCCAAGGAGTACCCATGTTGCATACTTTTGATAGACCTTGCTCCACGAAAATGAGAAATATATGAAAAACTTTATTGCAATCTTGTTTTTCATGTATTTCTCATTTTTCGTGTAGCAGGATCCCTCAAAATTATGCAACATCGGTACTCTTTGGATGAGGAATCAATATTTGTATCCAAAAATTATTCTCGCTCGAAATTTGAGTAAACCCATAGGGATATAAGTTGAAAATACGAGTTGAAAAAGTAGTTTTTTCTTTTTTTCCCTCTAAAATTTGATGATGTAATATAATATTGCTTTATTATTTTATAATTTCCTTAGGAGGCCCCTTTTAGACCTCAAAATTCCCCTAATGCCTCAAACTCCAGGGAAATCAACTCCTTCTCAAGATGCACCTAGTCTTTTTATTGTTTAAAATTCAGAGGATATTCCCTCTATTAACATTTCCCATCTAGATCTAGAATATCTTCACAAGCTAATGATAGAGGATGGCGTGATCTGTCATTTCAATGGGTTTTGGCCTCGAACATCAAATATTTACAACTGGATAGACTCTAAATGGACCATATCATGTAGGGTTCTATTCTATTCTAGGATTTCTTCATAGTTGTGTTTGCATGCCAATAATATTACTAGAGCGCTCTATCTAATGGCCCATGGTTTTGGGGAAAAACAAGGCTTTTTGTGACCCCTTGCTTCCCATATTTCAACCCCTCTACAGCTATAATTACAAAGCTCCCCATTTAGGTCCAACTTCCAAACTTGTTGACTCGTCTATGGCGTGATTCAGTGTTTACAACCATCAAAAATACACTGGGTTTCTTCCTAGCCACAGATCTTAAGCGAGGCCAAAGTGGAGTTTATATTTTTGGTAGGATATGTGTAGAACTTCACATTAGTAAAGGCTTTTGAGACAAAATCAACCTAAAAGCAGGTGATTTCCATTAGATGAAGCTCCTGGACTAGGATAAAAAAATTTTTCGATACAACCTTTATCATCAAATATGACACCTACAACAATTCTGCGCTCAAAATCTAGTTAAATGAAACTCTAAATTTAAGGCTTGAAAGCCATGCATCTCGCCTCATATGGAGGAAGAGGAATCCTCATATTCATATTAGGAGGTCAGTGAACCAAATGATGAAATTCCCTCTTCACATGAGGATCGAGAGGAGAGTAGGTTAGCAATTAACACAGAAATAGACAATACTACTGCTTCGTTGGAAGCAATAAAGTGAGTCCATTTATCAATTTCCCCCTAATAAAAAAAAGACGCAGTAGAAACCAATTAGGAAATTATTCAACAAGTCATGGTTACTCATTTGCCGAATAGGTGGGTGGAAGTAACAAAATAGAAGAGGCAAAAAAGTAAATCCGAAAACTAGCCCATAGCTAAGAAATATATTTTTTTCTTTTACTATGTTTATCTTGATGTCTCCTTACAGTTTGGTCTTCGTCTCTATGTGAAAACCCCACCTTCAATTAGGTATTGTGAACTCCTTGTAAACTATTTTAGATTAATTTGATTCTATGCAGAAATTTACCAAAATGATATTATCTATTTAAAATGTCCACACAATTTTCATTTTTATTACATACTTAATAAAATCTCATGCATACCATAATGATGTCCTTTGTATTTTTTATGATTGTAATTCTTCAAATTGGAGTTATGTTGCATAATTCGTTATATTTAATTTGTCTTTTCTTTTCATTGACAATCCACCCTTTGAAAGATTCCCCATGTGGTTTTGCTGCAAAATTTCAAGATTTCTTTTTTATTGATAGAGACTGACAAAAACATGAGAAAATCCCAAAATCACAATCCTACTTTTAGTTGAGAGAGATACAATAACTCTCTGATGGGGGTGTTCGGATGACGGTAAACCATCGAGACATGGAGAAGGGAGTTTTTTGGGGGATGGGCGACACAAATTAAATGAGTAGCATGTGAGGTGTTTTTCTTGTTGGTATTTGAGCCCATTAAATTATATCAATAATAAATAAATACATAGAAATTGGAACTAAATCACACAATAAAACACAAGGAATTTACGTGGTAAAACCATAACAGTGTGTCAAGGAAACCTCCATGGGGAAAGGGATTGGAATCATTGTTTCTCAAGGTCCAAACTGACTCTCCAGCCATTACATTAAGCCTCTTAGGAAATCATCAATTTAATATGAAAAAAATTGTTAGATAACCCCTTATGGTTACACAATTGTTTGAATGATAAACCCAAATTTACTAATATAATTACATTTAAAAATAATTGTTGTCATTCCTAACAATCTCCACCTTGACAAGAATTTTCCTAGTCCGTTGCCAATTCCTATTCATAATTTCTTTTGCAAACAAAGATAAGCCAAACACCATCACAACTTCTCTACCGATACTGGCTTCGTGAACATTTCTGCACAATTCTCATGTGCATGGACCTTCTTGAGAGCTACTTTACCGCCATCAATCACCTGTCTTACAAAATGTTATTAGAGTTCTTAGTATTCTTAAGATTGTAGGTTCGTGGAAGTGGATATAGCAGCAAAAGTAAAAAATTTCTTGCATCAAGTGGTATCAGAGCACTAAATATTCCTCATGTAGTTTGGAGGAGATAGAAGAATAATTTTGTGCAACAATATAGAGAAACAAATAGAACGAGATTAAGACAGTGGCAATTAAATTGATTTTTTTTTTTGTCGATATTAATGACAGATAATAGAACTGTGATGGAGGAAGAAAAGTGACTGCAAAAACTTGAAGAGCAAGAAGTTCTTGAAAGAGAAGGTTCTAAGGAGAGAACCAGAGAAAATACCAAAAGGCAAGCTAGTGAGAAAGCTTGATGAGGTATTGAGTAGCAAGAATAGGACACTTGCTACAAAGGAGAGGCTTGGTTGCAGTTCACTATTGAGCATGGTGAAGCTCACAAATTTAGAGAAAAGGATGACCATAGAGGGTCGTTACAAAGGTTCAGGTGAAATCCACAAGAGAAGGAAGAAATATGTCAATGAAAATGACATAAAGAGAAAGTTGAGTGATGATGAGTTTGATAGGGAACTCACTGAGATTAAATTACAATTGAATGTACTTATGGAGCGGCTACAAAAAAATGAGGAAGACCAGAAATGTGGATGGATTTTTAAGAAGAAAGTTAAATGGGCAGTTAAAGAATTGTTTGCAAGAAATTTGTGGAAGAAGATGAGGCATATGATAAGAACGTGGTTGAAAGAAGAAGAAATCAAGGCAGTTGAGTACGAGACAGAAAAAGTGCACTATTGTGACCCAAAGAAAGGGCCATTACTTGGAGAGAATGAGGACGAAGCAGTGGATGAGATCCAAGATTCTCATATTTTCAAAACTAATGAATTTTTTGTAGATGTAGGTATGGAATATGGTGGCCAGTTACCTTCACCTGTCACAAAATTAGAGGAAGAGAGGAATGCAAATTTTGTTACAAGTGATGAAGGCGAAGGAGGAAAAAACTCTTACTTTGGTCTAAAATCCAGGATGAAGAGAAACACTTAAATACAATGCTTGTGAAAGGAGGTGCAAAGAGGAATGATGAACATGAAGTTGTGATTAGGGAGATAGAATCTATGTTATTTCCTGAAGATGAAATCCAACTTCGTGTACAACATTCAAAACAATTTAAATATTTTTAGGAAGAAATGTCATTTATGGAAATCTCGTTGGCAAGAGATGAAACTTTCATAGAGCTGGAAAAGTTAGTTGGTTTGGAGAAAAATATTAGTGTTTCATACAGCAGTATCAGGCTTGAAAAGAAGATGCAACCTGCAGAAGTTGACAACAAGCTTCAGTCAAGAAACAAATTCGGCAAAGAGATTGATGAGCTGTGGAAACTTATGAAGCAACATTCCAAGAGAATGTATGAAAAGGCAAATAAAACATTCATTCAGAGAATGAAATCAGTTGACAGGAATTATGTTAGCAAATTAAAGGGACAACAACATAATAAAGTATGGGACAAATGAAGAGTGAGTAAAAGAATTTTTTTCCTCGGAAATGATCAGTTACAATTTAAAGTTTGGGATCATGGAGGAGTTGTTACATTATTACGAAAAAGTGTCACACCTCATAGACAGGATTCTATGAATAATTTTCTACCTTGGGTATGGAGCATTTAGGGGTACCTTCAAAAAGGAAATTTCCAAATGTCGTGCACAAAAGTCTAGAACTTATTAAAGCTTGAAAAATCTCTAACATTTCTAAATTATGTAAAATCTCTAGAAAAACGTGGTATTTAGGATAGGATTAGTTTTGGAAATATGGAAGGTGTCATAAAAATCCAGCTTTGTTGTTTTTTCCCTTATACAAGTCCAATAGAGCTTAGCTTAGAAGATTTGAACCCACTAAGTTCATTGAATGTAATATGTATATGTTATTCATTAAATGTATAATGATAGAGTGTGTTTGAGTGTGTGACTATGGGAGAGATGTGGAGTATGAGTAGAGTGTGAGTAAATGGCCAAATGAAGGTATAATTAGGCGAAACATGTACATATGAATTTGGTTTTTGGAATGAAATTTTTACAATTTTTGTGGATTGTGTAGTATCTCTTCATATATGTCAATGAATGTCTTTATATGTTGTAATAGTAAACTCGCTGAGTAATCATATTTCTTTATAGTTCTTAGTATTCTTAAGATTGCAGGTTTGTAACACCCTGTTTTAATATAAATAATGGCTAATAGACTTGTTATGACACATTTGAATTATTTAACGAATAATATTATTCTTCAACAATACTTGAGTATATATATATTTTTAAGATAATTAATAAATTGTCTTGAATAAAAGAAAGTAACTGATTGGTAAATGATTCCAAGAACCCAGGGTAAAAAGGTAGAGATAGTTCTGACAGTTACCTCCCTAGAAGGATAAAAGGAAAATCCTGAGAATGGGAGGGGGTTTTGTGCAAAAGGAATGTTCGGGTTAAGCAACAGTTTGTTGCAATGAGTTGTCCAAAGCTGGTAACGAAACCAGTGGAGCTTAGGGAAAAACCTAGAGAGGAATAGACTGGTTTTAGATCCTGAGGTCTATCTTCTACTATCTCAGTGAAATTACCTAAGGCCCTGGTGAGGTGAATGGGGGGAGTGGAGGACGTGATTGCCTCGCTCAAGGTTGGGAGGACCATAAGTTTACTAGAAGACTACACTGAGATAAGTATTCTAAGTGTTTGTTTTATAGGTTGAGATTATTTATTAGATGGAAATGTTTTATGCATAAAGAAAAAATTCATGTTTGAGGTCCTATTGTTATGCTAGAATGAATGATGCGGGTATTTACCCTTTACTATGTTGGTAGAGTAGAATAGAAGACTAGGAATGGATTTAAATACACTATTTGTAGCCTATTATCAAGCAAGACTAGTATGAATAACTAGACACTGAAGTATAACACCAAGTAAATGTACTGATAAATGTTCACCATCTATTAAATTATGAGATGCATTTACTGTAAAACATGTACACTGCTAATAGAAATATAAACCAAGAAGTGTCCCATCCATTTATAGGAATCTGGTAATAATGTAAGACAAGGGCCAGCGGTTTAGCACCCAGTCCTGTGGGAACAGGTTTGGGGTCCATGTCCCCTGAGCACCTTGACGAGAGGACACTGGATTCTACATTAAAACTAACCAGGGATTTAAATAGTACATTTGCAGAGAAAACTAGAAATTCTGAAATTAAATAGCAAAAGTAAGTCTGTGAAACCAGACATAAAAGAAAGAGTCCATACATTAAAACTAGAGATTATACACGCCAGATACATTTTATTTTCAGGAGGAAAATTCCATAACTATTAAGAAATAGTAGGAAAAAATTGAATGGGAAAATGACGTAGTTTGCAATGAGAAAAAGTATGGTGAACAGAACATGAAAATTGGAAAGTACAGTTTAAAATATTTAGATAACACATCCAAAAACTATCCAGAAATTATAACATAGTGCCTCGGCTCCTATTAAGGAAAGAAGCCATTTGAGAGGTATATTTGATAGCAAACTTGAAGAGAAATTGCTCAAAAGAATTAGAACTAAGTCCGAAGACCAAATTTCTGTCTTGGTCACATTTAATAAGTACAAAGATTAGAACTGTGCAAAGAGGCTGAGCCTCGAAATCTTTTAAACAGACGGAAAACCTGAAACAAGAACTCATGACCCTGACTAAATATATTAGTGTCGAAGAACCCCAAAATCCTGCAACAGATGGGGTAGCATGAAGTTACTCTCGGCTTGATTCACATATAAAAACCAACATATGCAATAACCTGATCATAGAGTGCTTACTTGGATGTTGCACGCGACATCCCAACACTCTGACCATTAGTGGTTATGCGGATTTTGTAAACAAGAATGACAGACGTTATAACCCTTGTTGGATAAAGAAGAACCTTTCCATTCAAAGAATTTAACTTTAAAAGAAAATACAAGAAGCAATGGAGGAAAACCACGACGTTGTGTGCTTACTAGTGCTGGTCAAGTCTGCCGAGGTGGAGCTGTATCATTTCTCAGCATACCAGAAGCAATCATGAAAGGCTTCATCGTGGGGAGGCAAATATCGAAAATGTTGGGCAAAAAAAAGGAACTAAAATTAGGAAATCATAAACTAACCCTGTGACTGAACCAATATTCCGAAAGAGAACTTGCAACGAAAATAGAAAAATCAAATGATAGAGTAGATCACCTGGATGTGAAGCCGCAAGTTTCACTGTAACAGGAATAGCAGTTACAGTCACCATAAGCGAAAAACCTGCGAACTACTTCAAACAAAATACTATCGAAAATCGACAGAGAAAGGGTAACATTACCTGTGTGATCGAGTGGAAAATAATGCGGCAGCTTCATCCCCATTAAACTATGCTAGCATGCAGGTTTAGGAGTTCAACAAATGTCGAAGGGGAAACCAAAGTTACAGAGCCAAGACCGACAGAGGAAGCGGCAAACTGAATGAACCAGGAGGCAAGGGGATGGGGTGGATGGTTACCCTAACCATCCTTGCCCTCACGAATATCATTGATCACCAAGTCTAATATCAATGGAGCAGTGAGACCCAGGTGTGATGGTGCGGGACAGTGACAACTGGATGAGCTGCCAAGTGGGCAATCAACCCAACAAACAAGGCGGGCTGCTACAGAAATTATTAATAGTAGATTAAATACAAAGTACCAATAATTAAGTGTATTAAGAAAATGTATCGCATGAAAATCATTCTGTCAAATAAACATATAGCGAATTATTATTGACAAGCATGAATACATAGTTTAATACTAAACCCAAGGTCAATGTAATCGATAGGGTTCATAATGATCATGGTGCGAATAAATTTATATACACATTCAAAAATATGGATTGGCAACCATAACATTCATATATAGTAAGTCATGTAATTAGATCACATAGATTTACTCTAAGACTATTATATAAATTTAATTATATTGGTTGCATAGTTTATAATCAAATGTGCAATTAGAAATGCTAATCATATGGGTTACATAGTTTGCATTCAAATGAGTATTTTGATATGTTGTATGAGGTCATTTAGTAGAGGGTTTGGAAAATAGTAAAAAGCAAAAGAAATACTTTTTTAATCTTTGTATATGTTTATTTTTTTGTTTTGACAAAGTTAGTGGAAGTGGATATGGCAAGAAAATATTGATTCTTCTAATATTTGGAAATGAGCTTATTTTTATTTTAAATTCTTGAACATTTTGATTCTGAAAATATTTTGAAATGAATTTATTTTTATTATTTTTATTATAAATTTTTATTAAAAAAAACTTATTGTCATTTTATTTTGAAATTTAATGTCCAATAAATATATTAATTCCAGAATATTCTTAAAATCTACACATAAAAATATTTATGAAATATCCTTGCAAACTACCATTACCTTTTTCATTAACAGCCTCAGCAGCCTCTTGTCGCTTCTTGAATCTCACCCCCTTTGATGTATCTGACAATAACCATAGTTTCCACCGTCGGAAATCTCCCCTCAACTTTGTAGCATGTCATAACCTCTGTGCAATTCCCAAGTTCAATAATTTTTAATAGCTTTAATCATGACTAGGTTATACAGTTTTATTCATAATTTTGCAGGTCCTTCCCCTACTGTTCCTGTCAAATTAAGTAATCTAGTCTGAGCCCTACGGATGAGCAGATTGTGAGGGGATGCGCAGCATTTAAATAAGACTAACAGTGCTTGAATTAGCAAGGAGCTTCGCCTGAAAAAAAAATTACTCAAAAAAATTGAAGTGGCCTCATCCTATCTACATTTTACTTATCACATAATTGAATTCAGCGAGAAGCTACCTGGTAATCTTCATTGCTTTGGGCAGTAAAGTTGCAGCCAGTAATTGGCAGTTATGATAGAACAATGGACAATGAAATCAGGTTGACTGATAATCTTCAATGGTTTTGGGAGGCAGAGTTGCAGCATATGATGGAATGATACAAGGTCTTATCAAGTTGATAATAAAATGGTGTGTGGGTCATTCCCGCTCGAATTTCAACTTGAGTTGGTAATCTTTATTTTCAAATAAAGAAATTAACACTTGATAATTTTATAAAGATAAAATGAAAATGAAAATAAACAAAACATGTAATAGTGTTACGAATTGATGATGCTCTCTCACTATGAGAAGTTTTTGCTTTCTGTGTAGATTACTTTCAAAAGTAATTCGATTCTTTAAATTATACAGCTACCAAACAAAAACTCCGGAAGATCCCTCTACGGATGTCCAAGATTTATTATAATTGACATTGTGAGTGTTTCAATTGTTTTATCATCATTAGTATTGGTATTGTGAGCGTTTGATTTAACACTAAGATAAATCATCACCCATGACGCACATAAATCATTATCTATGATGCACATTTTTGTATCTCATTTTGGTACTGTGAGTGTTTGAATTTTTTTTTAATAATAGAAATAGATTCAACTCTAAGATAAATCATCACCCACGACACACATTTTTATGTCTCATCTTGCTAATTAGGCATTTATTAGTCTTTTGGTTTATCCAATCACATTTTTATGTCTCATCTTGCTAATTAGGCATTTATTAGTCTTTTGGTTTATCCAATCACATTCAGGGAGATCCCTCTAAGGACGTCCAAGATTTATTATAATTGGCATTGTGAGTATTTGAATTGATTTATTATAATTGTCACTGTGAGTGTTTGTTTTTTATTGGTAAAATAGATTTAATCTTATTTAGCATTTTTAATTCTTATAATTAAAATTCTTAACTTTTATAATTTACATTTTACATTGTAAGTATGTTCCATCTGAAACTCTTAGACTGGGGCAAATGCCGATGAACCTAATTTTGTCCTGTCAGAGAATCAACACAAGAAAAGTCCCATAAATAGGAGGGATTAGTGCAGCAGAAGCTTCGGGGCAGCTCTGTTTTAAATGGGATTCCGAGCTGCTGCGCCAGCCTTCATAACACTGTATTGGATCAGTGCAATTTTTATTGTATAAAATGGTATCACTGCCTTCCTTAAAGTGATCGGTATAGTGCTTCGACGAGAGGCCTGTTGTGGCTGACTTGAATACTGTGTGAAAGAATATGGTTTCTAGTCTGATTCGGCTAAGGTCAATTCTTTTGGCTGATAGAGTTTTTCGCAATGGTCTAAATGCCTTGAATAACCGATTAGCAAACTCGGGGAGCATAGAGAATACTGCAGAAATAGGATGTTTATGAACTGAACAAATGAAAGAGCTTACCAATTTCTGCAGTGAATGATGTACTTATATTAAGAGATCTTCAGAGGAGAATATGATAAGCCAAAACCATTAATAATTCATAAGAAACCATTGCAGACATCCCAAGCCGCAGTAAGAACGTGAGTGAGCCTGTTCTAAATCAAAATCGATCAAGTATATGTATTAGGACCTGGTTTAAAGAGCAAGGATGGCGATATTTACCGGTAAGCTCATTATTTTGATTATATTTTTCATTTATCAATTATCCTCTGTTTTTATTGTGTAAAAATTACAAGGATTTCACAATAAAATGGATGACATGGCTCTCGTATTATGGCATATTTATAATGTGATATCTATATGTTTCTAATATTGTTTTGATAGTTGAAATTTGTCAAGAACTTCTAATAGTTGCTTATTAATTGCCATTCGTTGGATTGATTTATCAAACCCAGAGCTCTGGAGCAATTTTTGTGGCCCTCCAAATTCATGGTCCCCTGCTCAAAACTGTGAAGAGAGCTACGGTTTACCCCTATCTCTCAGCTCTGAATTACTACACACCTTCCTTTTGTCCTCGTACAGCGAACATGCTCTGATCACAATCATACATTTAGTCTTCTTGCTGACATTCTGGTCTATTATTCTCTCTTTTTTTTTTCAGAAGAAAAAAAACGCTGATTATATTATGATATAAACAGTACATAGTGACATATACATCTCAACTAAAATGCTTCCAGCGAGAATACCATCATCATTGGCCAATATATTGATGTTTGTTCATAGCATGAACAAACCTCATATGTAGGCCAGCACATATAAAGGGGAATTAATCAACCCAATTACATTATGAACCATCCTACCTAATGGTAATGTGGAGACTGTAGAAGATGTAGAAACAACAAGAGACAAAAGGAACGCAAACAAAATATGAAAAGCAGAGTGATAAGAAAGCAATTGTGTCAAAATATGGTAGGATAAAGATATCCAGAATTTTCCCTTTGGTGATCTGACTGAAATAGGAGAGAGAGGTGTCAATCTCAGTGGTGGCCAGAAACAGCGGATACAGCTTGCCAGTGCTTTATATCAAGATTCTGATATTTATCTTTTGGATGACCCTTTCAGTGCTGTTGATGCTCGTACTGCTACTAGCTCGTTTAAGGTTAATATGGTCATTTCCTTTTTATATATAAGGTTTTGAAATCATTATGTAGCTGGTAATAATTTCGTATGTGGAACCTTTCTATAACAATGATTTTCGTTTTTCTTAGCTTCCTAATATTCTATTGATCACACATTTTGATGTGTAGGAATATATAACGGAAGCACTGTCAAAAAAGACAGTAATCCTTGTAACACACCAAGTTGATTTTCTCCCGGCATTTGACGCTATTCTGGTTAGTAAACAGTTGTCCTAGTCATGTAGAAGCTGTTTGTTTGCTTGTAAACATCCTTTTGGCAAAGTTTTCTGATGAATGGCACATTAAAATATTTTCTGCAACTTTGACATATTATTTAATGCTAATAGTCTTGGCCGCCTTCTTTTTTTTTTTTCTGAATTTCTACTCTGAAGTTTCTCTCTTTTGCAGCTGATGTTGGACGGTGAGATTCATCTAGCTGGGCAATATCAGGAACTGTTAGCCTCAAGTGAGGTATTTAGGGAGCTTGTGAATGCACACAAGAACACTGTTGGTTCCAATGAATCAGCAGCGACAAAGTCATCCACAAAAGATGAACCTGTCAAGGAAGAGAGAGATATTCAAAGCAGCAAGTCACAGAAAGAACAACTGATTTCGAATATACCTTCTAACGGGGATCAGCTAGTTAAAAGGGAAGAGAAGGAAGTTGGGGACACTGGTCTGAAGCCATATATTGACTATTTGAAACAGAATAAAGGTTTCTTCTATTGTTCATGTGCTGGTCTTAGTAATCTTATATTTTTGATTGGGCAGATTTTAGGAAATACTTGGATGGCTGCTAAGGTGCGAAGTCCTCAAATCGGTGTATTAAGGTTAATAATAGTGTACTCAGCCATTGGGTTCACATCTATATTTTTCTTATTCTTACGGTCACTCGTGCGCGTTATTTTGGGGCTTGAGGCATCAAAGTCCTTCTTTTCTGAGCTTCTTACCTCTTTATTCCGAGCACCCAATGGCATTCTTTGATGCAACTCCATTGAGAAGGGTTCTGAGTAGAGTAAGTATTTTATTTAATCACCATAGGCTTCGTTCTTTCCTTTTCGCACTGTTGGGTAGAAAGATACTTCCATTTATCTTCTCCACCTCCTTTTCCAGGGTTCTTCAGATTTAAACATTTTTGATGTAGACATTCCTTTCACCTTTGTCCTGTGCATGTCATCTATCATGCAGGCTTACAGCAATCTTGGAGTCATGGCTGTTGTAACATGGCAAGTTTTGTTTGCAGCGATTCCGTTGATTTATTTGGCCTTTCAACTCCAGGTAAACTGCTAATTCACACAAGTTTCTTGGAAAGACTCTTTACTTGATTGTCAATATTGAGAGAAATTATCACTGATTTTTTGTTTGTTCAATTTAATCAGAAATACTATTTTGCTTCTGCTAAAGAACTAATGAGACTGAATGGTACAATGAAATCACCTATTGCTAATCATTTTGGCGAGTCCATAGTAGGAACAATGACCATTAGGGCTTTCAGGGTTGAGAATCAGTTCTTGAAGAAGAACTTAGACCTTCTTGACAAAAATTCGAGCCCCTTTTTCTACAGTTTCTCAGCCATTGAATGGTTGATTCAGTGTCTGGAGGTGTTAAATGCATCTGTTCTTTGCTCCTCTGCTCTTGCTATGGTTCTACTCCCAAAGGGCAGCTTCAATCCTGGTATGACCAATGAAACTGAATGTCAGTTGTGTGTGATTTCTGCTGTAACTGGACGCTTTTATGTATAAGATGATCATGCCTAACCATTTGAACTGGTGCAGGATTTGTTGGAATGGCCTTCTCTTATGGTCTAACATTGAACAGATCGTTTGTTAGAAGTATTCAATTCCAATGTACACTTGCAAACTACATTGTTTCTGTAGAACGCATCAAACAATACATGCACATTCCTAGAGAGGCCTCAGCCATTATAGAAAATCACAGACCACCAGATAATTGGCCCTTGCATGGAAAGGTGGAATTACAAGACTTGAAGGTATCTGAGTTGTATTTTCTAACAAGATGATTGTGTTCAAATTATAAATTTGAATGGTTAATGATGTTTTCAGTCAAATATATTTGATATGTGTGCAGATTAGATATAGATCCAACAGTCCCCTTGTTTTACGGGGCATTACATGTACATTTGAAGGAGGGCAAAAGATTGGCATTGTTGGCCAAACAGGAAGTGGGAAAACCACTCTCATTAGTGCTATTTTTCGATTAGTTGAACCTGCAGTGGGTAGAATCCTTATAGATGGTTTGGATATTAACCTCTATTGGGCTTCATGATTTGCGGTCGCGCCTTGGGATTATTCCTCAAGAGCCAACTCTTTTTCATGGAACCATTCGCTTCAACCTAAATCCATTATCTGAGCACTCAGAGTTGACAATTTGGGAAGTATGTAAATTCTATTCAACATAATCTCTAACTGAGTTTATCATATGTAGAATGAAAAAATAAATAATGTTATGAATTTGTTTTCTGTTTTGATTAAGGTTCTGAACAAGTGTCAACTTGGAGACATTGTAAGAGGGAAGGTGGATGGCTTAGAAGCACCAGGTAAATTTTGTAGTAAATATATACTTTTGAATACAATAAAATTCTTTGACATGGGGCCAAGAATTTGGCTGTTAGATTTTGAAGGTTTTTGTGGCTCTAAAAGATCGATAAAATGCAGTGGCAAGTGATGGAGAGAATTGGAGTGTTGGACAAAAACAATTGTTTTGTTTGGGACGTGCGTTGCTAAGGAAAAGTCGAGTCCTTGTTCTAGATGAAGCAACAACATCAATAGACAATGCTACAGATGCCATTCTCCAAACAATAATTGTTGAAATATTAAAGTCACCTGCCGTGCCTTGGGCAGGAAGAACAAAGAACAAAGGACAAAGGCAGCAGCAGCAGCAACAGAGATTGAGTGCGCAGCACTCTGTATTGAAGAAGCATGGAGAAATCCGTAAGGAAGATTTAAATTTTGATGGGCCGTAGCCACAGATTGCAGATGAAATTTAATTTGGTGATGGACAGAGCCGTCTTGTAGCGGAATGAAGATTTTTTGTAGATCTTTTCTACGGAGGAGCAGACTAAATTAAAAACAGTCGTTTCGGGCTTTAAAGCCCTCAACAACCAGAATGAAGAGTAACAGGCGGAAGTCTTTTCATTTTTGAAATGGCAGGACAAGTGGTCCCCACCATTTATATGCCAATCGGAATCGGAAACTTATGTTGGAGCAGTGTCTTGTTGATATGGGAGAGTTCCACAAAGCGGAACGTTTAATACAAACACAACTTATATATAAATCATCCCCACAGCAGCGGAGGCCCGTGGGTCCACAAGACCACGTGGCGGTATCTAATTGCAATCGCAACAGCGTAATCGCAAGGTTCAATCGGCGGGATTTTATTGTGTGCCCCGATCAAGGCGGATCCGATCGCAATCAAAGGATCGGAGGGCGCTCGTGTTTCCAATCGCAAGCGGAAGATCGAGGTCGTGTTCCAATCGCAATCAAAAGACTGAATGGAACACAAACTTCGTTGTTAAGACATTTTCCGATTGCCGATTGTCGATTGTCCAATCGCAAGTGGAAGAGCGGAGGTCGAGTTTCCAATCGCAATCGAAAGTTTGGGCGGATCACAAAGTTTGTTGTCAAGACTTTTGTCGATTGCCGATTGCCGACTGCGTAGTGGTCCCCACTCGTATGTCTGGCATTTCATATTTTTTATAGTTTCGCAAAGGTTTTCCTTTGTATTTGGTTTTATTTTTTATTTGAGTTTTTTATATGGCTTTTGTTGTAATGTTTAATATATGCGCGGCATATATAAAATGAAAAGGCCCGCGAGCCATTGTAAGGTAATTGTATTGTTTTGTTTTGGTTCTTCGCACAGCAGCGCGGAAGAAGAAATACACAGCAGTGTGTTGAATGTAAAAGACAGAGTATTGTTCTTGAAGAGAGACAGAGAGTTGTTTTGTTTAACTTAACGTCTGTGTGATCATACATATTTGGTGAATCCCTCAACTTGTTGAGGAAGAATTTATGTGAGTTTTCAAAGTAACGAGAAGTTTGTATTAAAGCCACAGAAAACTCATCTCTGTCGGAAGTTGTTTAAATTTCTGTGTTGTAGAGAATTATTCTCTCCATTTACATTTTTGTAGGTCCCAAAATTTCAACATGGTATCAGAGCTAATCTAGGCTCTTTGAAGATTTCAAAGAAGCTGAAGAAGAAGACCTGTTGCAGCGTTTCTCTCCAGCAGCGTGAAAAGCTCAACAGAAGTCAAAAGTCAGGTATTTCTCAATGATAATAGTGCTGTTGCTTTGTATTTAAAGAAGTTTGTTCTTTCAAAAGGGAAAGACAGTTTGTTAAAGTCTGAGTTCAGTTTAAGAAGCAATGGCTGGACCAAGCACTGGTATGAATCTTGGAAGTGTTCAGCTTCCACAGTTTAATGGAAAGAACTATGATTATTGGGCCATTACCATGAGAGCCCTGTTTGTCTCACAAGACTTGTGGGAACTAGTAGAAGATGGTTTCACAGAACCAGCTGATGAACAGGCTTTTAATGCCTTAACTCAAGCAGAGAAAGATGTATTGAAGAACAATAGGAAGAAGGATGCTAAAGCTCTCTTCTGTTTGTATCAAGCTGTAAATGAGAGTGTGTTTCCAAGGATAGCAGCAGCTAAGAAATCCAAGGAGGCATGGGAAACTCTGAAAGTAGCCTATCAAGGTATGGAGAAAGTTAAAACAGCAAAACTTCAATTACTGAGAAGAGATTTTGAAACTCTTTGCATGAAAGAGTCAGACAGTGTTGACACATTTTTTACACATGTGATTGGGATTGTAAATCAGATAAGATCCCATGGAGAAACTCTTGAAGATAGAAGGATTGTGGAGAAACTTTTGAGATGCTTACCCTCAAAGTTTGATGTTATTATTACCACCATAGAAGAGACCAAAGATCTCTCACAGTTCACAGTGGATGAACTTCATGCCTCACTGATAACTCATGAACAAAGATTGAGCAGAGATGAACACTCATCTCTTGAGCACGCCTTCAAGACCCAGATGCCTTCAGGAAGAGGAAGAGGTCAAAGAAAAGGAAGAGGAAGAGGCAGAAGTCAGAATAGAGGTGGAAGGAACAACTCTTCACATTCACATGGAAGGAGTAACAGTCAAAGCCAGAGCCATGGCCAATGCAACAGCCAGCAAGGTGGACATCAACACCAACATGCTCAAGGACAAAGGTATGACAAATCCAATGTCCAGTGTCATTATTGCAAGAAATATGGGCACTATGCCAATGAATGTAGAAAGAAGCAAAATGACATGAAGAATAGGTAGAATGCTAATGTAGCAAAAGAGGAAAAGAACCCAAGTAATGTGCTGTTAGCTTGTAATGTAGCACAAGATAGAAATGATGATGTTTGGTTCTTAGATTCAGGTTGTAGTAATCACATGACTGGAAACAGAGCAATGTTTTCCAATCTTGATGAAGAAGTTAAATCTGAAGTGACCACAGGGACTGATACTAAAATCTCTGTCAAAGGGAAAGGCAGAGTAAGTATTCGAGCAAGGAATGGGGAGCAAAAATTTGTTCCTGATGTGTATTATGTTCCAGGTCTGAAATGTAATCTTTTGAGCATTGGGCAGCTCATCAACAAAGGTTACAATGTTATATTCAAAGATGATGTGTGCACCATAAAAGATATTCCTCCAAGTAAGAAAATTATTGCTGAAATACAAATGACCAGCAATAGAATGTTTCCGCTCAAGCTCAACATTGACTTGAAGGGAAAAGGGAAAAGCATAGCAGCTGTAACTCAAGAAGCCTTTCAGAAGGAAGAGAAAGATGAAAATTGGTTATGGCATTTGAGATTTGGACATCTCAATTTCGGAGGATTAAATTTGTTGCACAGAAAAGGAATGGTAAGAGGTTTACCACTGATTGAAAAGCCTGACAGCCTATGTGAAGGTTGCATCTTGGGAAAGCAACACAGAGAAAATTTTCCTTCAGGGAAAAGCATAAGGGCGAAAGCACCTTTGGAGATAATCCACTCAGATTTATGTGGGCCGATGCAAACAGCGTCTGTTTCAGGCAGCAATTACATGCTGACCTTCATTGATGATTTCACACGAAAAGTGTGGGTTTATTTTCTGAAATATAAGAGTGAAGTCTTTCAGAAATTTCGTCAATTTAAAGCTCTTGTAGAAAAACAGAGCGGACTTCACATTAAAGTCCTCAGAACTGACAGAGGAGGAAAATACATATCAAAAGAATTTCTGCGTTTTTGCAGAGAAAACGGCATACACAAGCAGTTTACCACCAGGTACACGCCGCAACAGAATGGAGTTGCTGAAAGGAAGAATCGAACCATAATGGAAATGGTGAGAAGTATGATAAAGGCGAAACACTTGCCGAATGAGTATTGGGCAGAAACAGCAAACTGTGCTGTATACATTTTGAATAGATGCCCTACAAAAGCAGTGATGAACAAAGTTCCAGAAGAAGCGTGGAGTGGCAGAAAACAGGGAGTCACCCACATGAGAGTTTTTGGATGTGTAGCATATGCACACATTCCAGACAAATTGAGAAAGAAGTTGGATAGTAAAGGGGAGAAGTGCATTTTCCTTGGATACTGTGAAGATTCCAAAGGATACAGACTGTATAACCCATCCACAAAGAAGTTTGTAATTAGCAGAGATGTGCAATTCATCGAAGAGGAAGCGTGGGATGGAAGCATTGAGAAAACAGTTAATGTCAAAAACTGTTTGTCTCATGATGAAGATGATGTAGATGTGGTTGAGATTAATAACCCATCAATAGCACAACCTTCAGCAGTGCAAGGCCAGCAAGGGATGCCTCAAGCGGCAGCAAGAACACCCTTGAGAAGAATCGGCAGTGGTTCACCGAGTACACCACAAGGAGCAGAATTGAGTGCTTCATCAAGCACGGCTACACCAAGTGAAAGAGGAACAAGATTCAGAAGCCTTAGAGAAATCTATGAGCAAGGAGAAGCAAACGAAGGTATGAATTCCTTATTTGCTTTGTATTGTCAAGTTGATGATCCTATTCATTTTGAAGATGCTATTAAAAATAGAAAATGGATAGAAGCTATGGATGAAGAAATTAAAGCCATAGAGAAGAATAGAACATGGGAGTTGGTTGATCTACCAGAAGGTAAAGAAGTCATTGGAGTTAAATGGGTATACAAGACCAAAAGCAATGCTGAAGGAAAAATAGAAAGACACAAGGCCAGACTTGTTGTCAAAGGATATAAGAAAAAGCAGGGAATAGATTATGAAGAAACTTTTGCACCAGTTGCAAGAATGGAGACAGTAAGAGCAGTGCTGTCCATAGCAACACAAAATAGATGGAAAGTATATCAAATGGATGTAAAATCCGCATTTTTAAATGGAGTTTTAATGGAAGAGGTATATGTGGAACAACCTCTTGGATATGAAAAGAAAGGCCAAGAGCATAAGGTCTGTAAATTGAAAAAAGCTCTTTATGGGCTGAAACAAGCACCAAGAGCATGGTACAGCAGAATAGATTCTTATCTATTGGAGAATGGATTTGAAAAGTGTGAGGGAGAACCCACCCTCTACATCAAAGAAAAAGATGGTAAATTGTTGATTATTGTTTTATATGTTGATGATGTAATATTCACTGGCAATGATGATTATCTCAGTGAAAATTTTAAAACAGTCATGAAAGATGAATTTGAAATGACTGACATGGGCTTATTAAGATACTTCTTGGGAATAGAAGTGGAGCAATGTGAGAAAGGAATTTTTATTTCTCAAGCAAAGTATGTGAATCAAGTTTTGGAAAGATTCAACATGCAGGAGTGCAAAGCTGCAATTACTCCCACGGTAATGGGATTGAAGTTGAGTAAGAATGACAGCAGCAAGGATTTCGATCCAAGTTTGTATAAAAGCATAGTTGGAAGCCTCATGTATTTGACTGCAACTAGGCCGGATATTATGCATGCTGTTAGTTTTACTTCCAGATTCATGGAAAAGCCAAAAGAAGCACATTGGCAAGCAACAAAGAGAATTCTGAGGTATGTGAAAGGAACAAAAGGATTTGGTATTTTATATACAGCTTCAGAAAATTCAGAATTAGTTGGATACACTGACAGTGATTGGGCTGGAAGTGTAGATGATCGGAAGAGCACTTCCAGTTATATTTTTCATATGGGTTCAGGAGCCATTTCATGGGCTTCCAAGAAACAACCTATTGTAGCATTATCTACAGCAGAGGCAGAATATGTGGCAGCTACAGCAGCAGCGTGTCAAGCAATTTGGATGAGAAGAATGTTGAGAAGTCTATGTCAAGAACAGGTAAAAGGGACAGTGATTTATTGTGACAATAGCTCAACTATTGCATTGTCAAGGAATTCTGTGTTTCATAAAAGAACAAAGCACATAGACACAAAGTATCATTATATCAGAGAATTGGTGAATAATGGTGAAGTTGTTTTACAGCATTGTAAAACAGAGGAACAATATGCAGATATTTTAACTAAACCATTGGGACAGAAGACCTTTGAATTTCTAAGAGAATGCTTGGGTATGATGAATAACCCAGCAGCTGACTTTAAGGGGGAGTGTTGAAATATTAAAGTCACCTGCCGTGCCTTGGGCAGGAAGAACAAAGAACAAAGGACAAAGGCAGCAGCAGCAACAACAGAGATTGAGTGTGCAGCACTCTGTATTGAAGAAGCATGGAGAAATCCGTAAGGAAGATTTAAATTTTGATGGGCCGTAGCCACAGATTGCAGATGAAATTTAATTTGGTGATGGACAGAGCTGTCTTGCAGCGAAATGAAGATTTTTTGTAGATCTTTTCTACGGAGGAGCAGACTAAATTAAAAACAGTCGTTTCAGGCTTTAAAGCCCTCAACAACCAGAATGAAGAGTAACAGGCGGAAGTCTTTTCATTTTTGAAATGGCGGGACAAGTGGTCCCCACCATTTATATGCCAATCGGAATCGGAAACTTATGTTGGAGCAGTGTCTTGTTGATATGGGAGAGTTCCACAAAGCGGAACGTTTAATACAAACAAAACTTATATATAAATCATCCCCACAGCAGCGGAGGCCCGTGGGTCCACAAGACCACGTGGCGGTATCTAATTGCAATTGCAACAGCGTAATCGCAAGGTTCAATCGGCGGGATTTTATTGTGTGCCCCGATCAAGGCGGATCCGATCGCAATCGAAGGATCGGAGGGCGCTCGTGTTTCCAATCGCAAGCGGAAGATCGAGGTCGTGTTCCAATCGCAATCAAAAGATTGAATGGAACACAAACTTCGTTGTTAAGACATTTGCCGATTGCCGATTGTCGATTGTCCAATCGCAAGCGGAAGAGTGGAGGTCGAGTTTCCAATCGCAATCGAAAGTTTGGGCGGATCACAAAGTTTGTTGTCAAGACTTTTGTCGATTGCCGATTGCCGACTGCGTAGTGGTCCCCACTCGTACGTCTGGCATTTCATATTTTTTATAGTTCCGCAAAGGTTTTCCTTTGTATTTGGTTTTATTTTTGATTTAAGTTTTTTATATGGCTTTTGTTGTAATGTTTAATATATGCGCGGCATATATAAAATGAAAAGGCCCGCGAGCCATTGTAAGGTAATTGTATTGTTTTGTTTTGGTTCTTCTCACAGCAGCGCGGAAGAAGAAATACACAGCAGTGTGTTGAATGTAAAAGACAGAGTATTGTTCTTGAAGAGAAACAGAGAGTTGTTTTGTTTAGCACTGTGTCTGTAGCAGTCATACATATTTGGTGAATCCCTCACTGTTGAGGAAGAATTTGTAACAGTTTTCAAAGTAACAGAAGTTTGTTTTAAAGCCCTGAAAGCTCTGTCTCCTGTCAAGTTGTTTAAATTTCTCTATGTTGTAGAGGGGAGATTATTCTCTCCATTTCTGTTTGTTTGGAATTCCCAAAATTTCAACAATAATTAGAAAGGAATTTGCAGATTGCACTGTAATTACTGTTGCACACAGGATACCTACTGTTATGGACAGTGACATGGTTGTTGCCATCAGTGATGGTAAGGCCCTATCATTGTATCGTATCTCTGTGCTGTATGCATGGATTGGTTTCGAGTTTCAACTGAATTTGTTGTAGTCGAGGAAATGGAATATGGTAGTGAAAGTAGATCAATTCACTTGTACTTAATTTGAATTGTTATGATTTTGAATACATTGCAGGTGAGATGGTGGAGTGTGATAATCCATTGAAATTGATGGAGAGGGAAGGGTCGTTATTCGGGAGGCTGGTGACAAAGTGCTGCTCCCACACATCAAATGCTCTTCTTCATGCAACCAACGTTAATGAATAATAATACAGGAGCATTTCGAAAAATTTCATTTCCCCTATTTCATGTTGATATTTGTGCACTGATATGTTTGTGATGCCTTTGTGTGAGCATTTCGAAGAATTTCCTTTCCTCCATTCGATGCTGATATTTATGCATCGAATCGGTTTGTTATGCCTATTTTTCCCTTATGAGATAGATATACATAATCGGGTAAATAAGTGCTAAAACGCTGTCTAGATGTAATCGCATGAGAGGTGCTACTGGCGAGCAGCCTCCCCTTTTGTAAATGTCTGCAATCAGTTTTGTAAATGTCTATAAAGATGAATGTTTTCTCATTGTTTTACTACTATGATAATGTTTTTTTTAATGCTATATTTAATTCTATGATCTACGTATTTCGATGTCGCTATAAATGTTTAATTTATTTGCTTTAAGCTTTTAAAAAATATGTTGGTTGCATGAGTGTATCTATGGTGTGTTGCACATCTAACTACGATCTAGATACATTACAAAAAGCTTTAGTAACATGTGTTAATGGTGTAAATATCTCTGATGTGTTGAAAAGTAATGGTAAATCGATAGAATATTAGATAAATGGACATTTTCCAATGCATATTAATTAGCAATTGTATTATATGTTGCAAAAGAAATGACATAAGGCAATAGCATAGGAAAGATTAATTTAGAAGAAATAAGTTGTTGTAGAGAAAGAGCCATTGTGAAGGAATGAAAGGCAAATTTTGCTTACATGGAAGCAGGTCGTGGAGGTTTCAAATATATTGATTATAAGAGTTATCAGCAAGAAAATTTTGTTATAGATATTGAAATAGGCAATTATGGGTGAAAACATATATGTAAACCAACCTAATGAAATAAGTTGTTGCGGAGAAGGTGCCATCGTGAAGGAATGAAAGGAAAATTTTGCTTCCATGGAAGCAGGTCGTGGAGGTTTCAAAGATATTGATTATAAGAGTTAAATTTTGTTATAGATATTGAAATAGGCAATTGTGGGTAAAAACATATATGTAAACCAACATAAACTTTTCACATATATAAAATTTTTGTTATAGATATTGAAATAGAAAATTGGGGTGAAAATATTTTGGTGATTAATAATCGTGCAAAACAAGTATGAAATCAGCATGTAACTCAAATGAGATAATTTAAATACATTCAAGTACAATCTATCTAGCATAGATGTAAATAAAGTGAATTTTTATTAACAAAAATAGAGTTTACTCTAAGTTCATCTACATATCCGAGCGCCAATTGTATTTTTAAGATATATATTTGATGATAATAATATATATATTTTTTTGGGGGAATAAGACTAAGTTGGAACTAAATGGATTTGGTGAATTTCATAGAGGTTTAACACATTAAGTGAAGGGGCGCTAGTGTTCCTTATTCGTATATATATATATATATATATATATATATATATATATATATATATATACACACACACACACACACACACACACACTAGTGAAACAATATATTATAAAATGTATTTATTTTAAATGAAAAAAATGATGATCTACTATAGAACAAAAGAGGATCAAAGGAAAATAACAAGCTTAAAGGAATGTGGAGGTACAAAATAGAGAGCATGAAGGAGATGTATAGGTACAAAACAAAGAGCTTGAAATAGATGTGAGTGTACTTGAAAATGATGAGGAAATGAGAGATGTAGAGCAACTTGTCAATGAGAATATTCACCACACAAATGAAGTCACCCTTTTAATATTTTAATTTTTTTCAATGTACATCTCAAGTTCAAATTATAAATTATAAATTTATATATTTTTTTATGTAAGGAAAAAATCTTACCTACAACAAGATCTTACCACACGTAGAAAAACATTGACATTAATCAGAAGTTGCAAGAAATTGTCTTCGATGATAATTTTCTAGATAATATAGAATCAACTAAAATTGAAGAAATGAGGCCACTAATTCATAAATGAACAGTTCAAGATAAAGTAAATTTGGTGATCAAAATTCTTTTTCAAGGTATGTCTATCATGGCACAAGCTTAACTCTTAAATATATTTTGAAAGCATAAATATCTAAGAAATATAGTCCAATTATTGGGCATTAGAAATTCCAAAATTGGTTAAGATAAATGGGTTAGTATCAAGAAATATGACATCAACCCCTCGAAAAATTGCAAAATATCAATCTCAATATGGCATAAGTGCTAGTAGGGAATTATTGACAGGTGTTGTTGGAAAAAGAACTACATAAAATTGGTTGATGACAATGAAACAATAATGTACAAAACATTAAGAAAAAGCTTATGGAGGCATTACAAAATTTGGATTCAATAACATGAGAATGATGAACTTGCATGTTGGGCTAATATATGTAGGAAACCTTATCAAGATAGACTTTCGTATAATGTGAGCAACAATGTTAAAGAGTTTTGGTATTGGAATTTCCATGTGTCACCAAATGAGAAGAATATCATGAGACATTTTATATCTAGAGGGGTGTATTGAGGTCATTTCCCCTTCACGTGATTGTTATTATTGAAAAAAAATTCTTATTACATAATATGTATATCTTGTATATAGACTTCTAAAAAAAAAAAAACCTTGCTAAATCTTATGACAGTGAAGACAATATAAGCATTCCATTCATACCACTACCACATACTTTCAATAGGAAAAAGGTTTTTCCTATGAAATGGTCTATGCACCTTCATCATGCAAATAGAATCTCAACACTAAGGAGTCATCCTAAGATAAAAGGTCAGCATAGTAACTTTGATGTTCCAAAACCATCAATCATTTAATTATATTTCTCTAAATATCAGCAATTGTAAACCAATCACAATATGGTAACGCTTGGGGGGAATTTGTATCCATATCATAGTATAACTATATATACAACAACTTATCCAAATGATTAAAAAATATTTCATAAGCAATGCAACTACTACATGAATTACTCACAATCCTTAATGATATAGTCCAAGTTCTTCCACAATACTAATTAAGTGTCTAAAAAAGACATCATCACTCAGTCACCATATAGGTAACACCTGGGGGAAATGTGTTAGAATTTTAGATACAATAGCTTATATAGAGGATATAAAAATCTGTTATAAGTAATGCAATTGCTACATGAACTACTCACCATATAGGTAACGTCTCAGGGAAATGTGTTAGAACTGTATATACAATATCTTATACAAAGGATATGAAAATATGTTATAATAAATGCAAGTGCTACATGAACTACTCACAGTCCTTAATGATATAATCAAATTTCTTCCACAATACTAATCAAATGTCTAAATATGCCATCATCACTTCCAAAATCACATATTTAAACATACAAGTTGTAAAAAATGAATTTGTTTCATAAATTTTAATAGAATCACATGCTCAAATCTAAGATAGAGTTCTTAAACTTTGAATCCTCTTCTTGTTTGAAAACATATTAAACTGATAAGATATAGCTAAAGAGAAATAATTTAAAAACCTCTTGTCACAATCATTACATAATAATTTGATGCATCTCTCACCACCATGCATCTAACGGGATCCATTTCAGCTAAGAAATTCAATAAATCATCCTGTGAATGATAACTTGTGACATCCCTAGCAATTTTCTTTGATTTTGGATCAGGTTACAAAATAATAGCTTGTGAAATCCCTAGCCATTTTCTTTGATTGTGGATCGGGTTATAAACTAGAATACACTCTCTTTAGAAGTCTCTACAATATATATTGGATGGAGGGAAATGCTATGATACAACATGTACAAAAAACCATTTAGGGTTGTCTCAACTTACTCTATTGTTAATCACATAGTGTAAAATTTGTAAAACTATAATCTCCAGTAAGGATTGAGTGGGTTTTTTCTTTTGTAATTTTTGTTTGGAATTGAAAAAAAATATTATAAAAGCTAAAATTATGTAATGAAAAACTTTGTTTAAAATTTCAGAATAAAAAATTGAGTAAGTTTGACATCATATAATTTCAAATTAGTTTATTATTATAAAGTAAAAAACATGTATGTTTTTTAGCCACAATTAGGTATTAAGATGTGTATATAGTTTTTTTTTTAACAGAAGAAATTTGATATTCATTAACTAAAAAAAATAGAAAGAGTATGTATGTAGTTACAAAATATTATAATTAAGTAATTAAAGGTAAATTTAGTGTTAATTAAGAAATGAAAATTATGAATATTCATCATTATTGCTTGAAATTTAAAAAAAAAATCACATATTTAAAAAAATTTCATTATTAATTTAAATTTTTATATATTAAGAAATACTACTCATGAATAATAAAACTATTTTCTTGTGGATCTAATGGTCCAAAACATTTCAATCGTGTAACATTTGATCCAATGGCTCAGACATGGACACAGTGGTAGCTAGGGGAGTTGTTTTCAAATAAGAATGCTTCACCAGATGTTGCAAAGGAAATGTCGTAACACTTAAATTCCAGAACTGTTTCGGTGTATAAAAAATCACTGAAGATTAAAATTAGTAAACAAAATGTGATTCAAGGTATAAGAAATCACTTACATTATGTCAAATTGATAGATTCTATAACATTTCCAACATAGATTTCATCATAATCTTTAAAGATGGTCTTTCAACTTCCAATAGCAAATATTTGATGGTTATCTTTCCAAATCTAAATTTCAAACATCGTCACAACAAACTATTAATTTAATTCAATATCAACTCGATAGTACTAATAAGATGTTTGATAGTCTAGATGAGAGTTCATATTGTTTATTTTTCTTTCTTGAATTATGAATATGTATGCCCAACATGTATGTGTTGTTGGATAGATTTAGAAAGGACTTAGTAGAAGGCCACCATGGAGCAACTGAAGGTGCCAAGAAAAATTGGCATCTAATAAAAAACTGATCAATTGTTCCTTGCTAATTGCAGAGTACATAGCAAGCATAATACATACCAAGTGAATCATTAAGGTCTTGCATTTGCCAATTTTTTTTTTTCATTTAAAATAATTTTGAGAGCTTGTAATGGCTACTAATATGCCAATTTTTGGACTTAGGGGAGTCCAAAATTCAAAATCCAAGAGTTATGATTACGATATACTCCTCAAAATTACTACATACTGCTCTAACATTAATGGTTTTATAATTAAATAAATTATTGCTTGCCATTGTAATAACCAAAAATAAAATTTAAAAATACTAAAATCACATAAAACTTCTCATAATATTAAAAAAATCATGAATCGTTTTATAACTTAATAAATTATTGGTTGCCATTTGTAATAACCAAAAATAAAAATAAAAAAATACTAAAATCACATAAAACTTCTCATAATATTAAAAACTGATGAAATCATAGCAAACTACTCATAATATTAAGGTGAAATGAAATTTAATCCATCCATTTAAAAAAAAATCAAATTAAAAAAAATTGAGGTGAAATGTCCATTTATTAAAAAAAAAAAAAATTTAAAAAATATTGAGTTGAAATAAAAATTTCATCCATCTATTTAAATAAATAAAAATTCAAAATTCAAAAATTGAAATACTTATAAATAAAAATCGAAATTCAAAAATTGAAATACTTACAACTAACCAAAAGAGGGTCTCACATTGTTCTTATGAACAGAAACAACTTATCACAATGAAATTGTAAAGCAAACTCGCGCTACGTGATGGGAGAGCGGAATGTGGTAAATTTTTTCTTTAATTTATAGCTTATAATAACCAAGTTTAAAAGGGTCGTGAAATCGCATCTCTCCATCCAAACTGCTAAAAATATGAAACATCATCTATCTATTTTTAAAAAATATGAAAAATTAAATTAAAATTATTCAAGCCCAGATCGACAAGTTGAAAGACGTAATTAAATATTTGTGATCACCAATATAATTCGATTCAGTTTGGCCATCCATTTTGTTCATATATTGGAAATGGAAGAAGGGCAAGAGTAGGAACGACAAAGGAGAAGATCACCAAATCCTTCCTCAGCACCAAATTAAAATGTAACCCATGCAAATGAGCACATTGACACAGGGAACTCATACTACACTATTTTATTAAATTCCAACAAAGAGTTAACCATTCGCTACGAGCTCTAATTGAAAGAAGTAGGAGAGTTGCGAGTCCAAAAGAAGCTATTAGGAGAGAATAAATTCAAGCTACTCCTGTTCCTCATATGAGTACAGGGGAAATAATGGAAAAGAATTATCACGCGGTATTCTGGAGTTAGGTTCTAGGAACATGAATGTGCGTCGTGGGCTATGGACTGTAAGAGTGGAGAGAGGCTAGTTACTGGATTACACAACAAACTATCATAATTCAACCTCTTTTTCATCATTGCCTATCATAAGTATAAGTCTTTTTTTATTTTGCAATATTTTTAATTAAAATGTCAAAATTATATATACTGGTTTGTATTGATAAATTAAACTAGAATCATTGATAAATTAAATTAGCTGCAAAACTAGAACCAAAGTATTTTAACCATTCAAAAATTACTAATGTAATTATATATACTGATTTGTATTGATAAATTAAATCAGTTACAAAACTAAAACCAAAATATTTTAACCATATCTTCACCATTACATATCTCTATTCATATGCACACATTAATATTTTACTTCAGAGAAAGAAAACCACATAGACAGAGCGATGAAACCCACACTGAAATGTTAAAAATATTGTAATTACCTGCCAAATATCATAGTCGTTGATTCTTATGGGTTGGTGAAGGTTGACGCATCCACAATCTTAAGATTATCAACTCCCTTCACCTCATACCTCTCGTTAACCATAGACCCAACTTCACATTTGCCATGGTGATGATGATACAGTGTATCGGGTCAGTATGAGCATACCTAGAAGTACCAGTTGTTGAACCAACAACAGAACCTAGCAAAGCAGCGCAAGCAGCAACATAACAACAAGAAGCACAAGTTGAACCGGGATTACTCGCTTCCTCAATTCCACTTTTCAATAATTTCTTCGGAGTACAGTTTTATGGAATTGCTAGCTTTTCAATAATTTCTTCAGAATACACTTTTCTCTTGTTGCGGGGAGTTTTTCCTGGTTGGGGGGCGTGTGGAGATGTGTTCACATTTTCCATGGTGATGATGATAAAGTGTGTCGGGTCAGTATGAGTATACCCAGAAGTACCAGTTGTTGAACCAACAGTAGAACCTGACAAAGCAGCACAAGCAGCAGCATAAAAACAAGAAGCACCAGTTGAACCGGGATTACCAGCTTCCTCAGTTCCACTTTTCAATAATTTCTTCAGAATACACTTTTATGAAATTGCTAGCTTTTCAATAATTTCTTCAGAATACACTTTTCTCTTGTTGCAGGGAGTTTTTCTTGGTTGGCGGGCGTCTGGAGATGCGTTCACATTTGCCATGGTGATGATGATACAGTGTGTCGGGTCAGTATGAGCATACCCAGAAGCACCAGTTGTTGAACCAATAGCAGAACCTGGCAAAGCAGCGCAAGCAGCAGCATAAAAACAAGAAGCACCAGTTGAATCGGGATTACCAGCTTCCTTAGTTCAACTTTTCAATAATTTCTTCAGAATACACTTTTATGGAATCGCTAGTTTTTCAATAATTTCTTCAGAATACACTTTCTCTTGTTGTGGGGAGTTTTTCCTGGTTGGGGGGCATGTGGAGATGCGTTTCCATTTACAGAGTAGTTCCAAACTTTTCAACATCAAGTTAACCAGAATATGTCGAAATCCCAAAATAAATGGCCAAGTTGAAACCTTGTAGTTTGGTCAGTTCTGTAATGTGGAAGAGAGATTGTAGAGGTTACAAAATTAGTTAGGTAGTTAGGTTAAATGAAAGAAGTAGTAGATGAATGGTCTAAAACATTTGAATCATCTAAAATTTGATCTAACGGTATAAAGAGATACACGGTAGCATCTAGGTGAGTTGTTTTCAAATAAGAATGCCTTACCGCATAATTAATTA
>CM076571.1:810401641-810493780 GCA_034641835.2 Pinus albicaulis
CTTCCACTATCCATAATTTCATATCCCAAATTCTATGTGCAAGAAAAAGTCATGAATTATTTTACCAAAAGAAATGTGTTGGTGGTAAAAAATGTGATCATTGTGGATATTTGACTTTATTTCACAAAAAATATCGTATTGATATAAATGATCAATCATTTTCCAACATAAAAGTGAAATGGAAGAGATATGAATATATTCATACTTAGATTGGTTTGAGTAGTACTACAAGTACTAAAAGGATTGATTTACAAGAAGAAGGAATTTTTGTGATAGATTTTTTGAAGAAGTTTGAGGAATAAATTTATAAATACACCAAGCATTCCCATAGAGATCGATGACAGGACTTGCAATTCAAAAAATCCCATGAAAATTATCCATCAGGGACCATTTTGTCAATAGTTGATTTTGCATAGAATTACACATTTGTTGCAAAAAATTAAATATGGAGTGAATACTATCATTCTGACCAAGTATCTATGCTTATCCATATTCTATATCGATATTCTGAACAAAATTTTGATTGTATAGAAAGCATCAGTGAAAATCGACATGTTATTAAAGAATGTCACTTTTATATCCGTGGTGATCGTACACATGATACACATTTTGTACAAAATTGTTTTGATAAGATTTATGACTCATTGAAAGGCCATGGAAAAAAAATCAATGAACATTGGATATGGTTAGATGGATGCACATGTCCATTCAAATATTAACGATAATTATTTTGGTTGTGTCGTCTTCATATGAAAACCCACATTAAAAATTGTTGTAATTTTTTTGAGACTGGTCATTGAAAATGATAACACGATGATGCAGGGGCATGTATAAAATGAGCACTTCAAAGATATCAAATGGAACACTCTGCAAACTGACTTGTCTCAGCTGAACAAGTTTTTCAATAGTGCATCGTTACACTAAGCCATGAGACTAACCCATCAAGGGAAGTACGAAGGTAAATGTACATATATACAAATTAACTTGCATGTATATAGAACTTTAATATATGATCTATTTTTTATTAATTTTCTAATTTTAAACATTTATAAATTCTAAACATAATTTATCACAATGATTATCTTTGATATATAAATTGTATTTTAAATAACATATTTATTTTCTTGTTTGAATTTTCCATATAGTTTTTTTTAGCATATTGGAGTCAAAGATGTAGATAGATCGATTGCATATGAAGCTAAAAAAGTAAAGGGGACTCGAAAATTGCATTCAATTAAAACATAGGAGTATCGAAATGTGTTTGTATTTGATAAAAGAAAATATTTTTGTTTTTTTCCTGTTTGCATAGAGGACACACAATCAAATGACGTTTGTGAAAACAATATGTATGTAAAATCTTGGAAACATACATAACTAAATATAAAGGGGAAAATGTCAGTTGCAAACTTCGAAGAGATGGAATTAGAGGAGACTATAGTATCATTTGAAGGTGATCAAGTTTCTGATCTTGCTAGAGAATGTAACATTTCAATTGCTTTCAAATGATAGAGATGTAGAAATAGATAATAAAATTGAGTTCATGCTAATAAATATAATTTTTCATGCTAATTATGATCTGAATTTACACTTTTTTATTGTGCATGAGATTTTTTTTTGTAGTTGCACCTGTTAACAACCTAGAAAATGTCAAGTATTATTTGATGTGGTGCATTGAACAAAATATGAAATTATTGGAAGACTATGATGATAACGGGTTTATATATGAAAGAGGGTCTATTATACTGAAAGGTTATTTTTTCCAACAAACTCATCAAACTGAGAGTAATTTTTACTTTCAAGACTATAAACCCGATGTCATAAGTTGTCAATATAGTCACTTGGTGTGTGCAACGCGCATAAAACTGATAGAAGTTCAATCAAAGAACAAATTGAAAGTTAAGAAATGGAGAATGTCAAAAGCTAACCATGAAGGGATCATTGAGGATGGCATTCCATTATAATTTTTTTAATTGAACTTTCCAACAATTTCTTCTCCTTAGATTAATCTTTGAGAACTTAGAGTTCAAGTACATTGTTAACCTTTCTTTTTGTGCACTCTTAAGTTATACATTCTTGATAATGTATTGAGTTACAAATTTATATGTATATTTACTTTTATGTACAAGTGTATTGAGGATTTGATTCTATTGATATTATGTTTTCATGCACGACAAGTAATTTATATGTACATACATTCTCCGGTCTTAAACGATTTCATACATGAATGCAATTTTTAATACATTAGTTAATTCTATACATGAACTAAAAATGTATGTATCTAGCATATTTTATAATGCAATTTTAAGTTATGATTGTTTTAGACATCTACAACAAATTATAAGATTCATTCAAATGCAAAATGTGTACCATGTTCTGTAATTTCCAATTTTACTAGACTCAAATTTTAAATAAATTGACAAAACTTTAAACAAAACCTAAGAATCATATACTAACAAATTATAAGAATGATTGAATGCAAAATTTACCAACTAAATTCAAATCAACTAAATGAAAATTTACTTTCTTTGTTACATATTCATGTACTTAAATATGTGAAACCTTTAAAAGAATCAAACCATACATCATGCAAATTGTGGGCCTTATTTTATAATGCAATTTTATCTAGTATGTTTGTGTATTCAAACAACTTTATATTAAAAGTTAACTATCAACTGACATCCATAGTAGCCTTTCTATACATTAATGAAAAATGTTGTATACTATCATTTTTAATGCAATTTTAAAATTTTGTGATTGTTTTAGACATATATGTACCTAATTATAAGATTCATGTTCAAATGCAAAATGTATTGGATGTTTTGTAATTTGAAATTTTAATAGATTCGTTTTAAATCACTTTCGAAACATTGAAATAAATTTAAACAAAACCTAAGAATCAGCTACTAACATTAAATAAGAATGATTAAATGCAAAATGTACTAATTAAATGCAAATTTACTTTCATAGCAACATATTCATTAACTTAAATATGTTAAACCTTTAAAAGCATCAAACTACGTGCACATCATGCAAATTGCATGGTCATTTTTTATAATATGTTTGTGCATGAACAACTTTATATTAAAAGTTTTAACTGTCAACCGAGATTCATAATAGACTTTCTAGATACATGAATGCAAAATGTACATGTACTGGATATTTTATAACATTTGCAATTTTTATGATTGTTAATAGACATCTGTGTACAACTAATTATAAGATTCATTTTCAAATTCAAAATGTACCATACATGTAAATTTTGTAATTTTCAATTTTAATAGATTCATTTTAAATAACTTTCAACATTGAAATAACTTTAAAAAAAACCTAAAAATCATAGCTACTAACATTATAAGAATCATTGAATGCAAAATGTATGAATTAAATGAAAATTTACTTTCATTACTACATATTCATCAACTTAAATATGTATTTAACCTTTAAAAGCATCAAACCACATGCACATCATGCAAATTGTATGGTCATGTTTTATAATGCAATTTTATAGCATGTTTGTGCATTCATTTACAACTTTATATTAAAAGTTAACTATAACCTAATAGACATCTACACCTAATTATAAGATTCATGTTCAAATGCAAAATGTACCATGTGTTTTGTAATTTGCAATTTTAATAGATTCATTTTAAATAACAGGTGACAAAACAACTTTAAAGAAAACATAAGAATCATCTACTAACATTATAACAATTATCATGCAAAATGTACCAAATAAATGCAATTTTACTTTCATTGCAACATATTCATGAACTTATTTATGTAAAACCAAGTTTTAAGCATCATAAAAATTGTACCATGCAAAATGTACATAAAATCCAAAACTAGCATGTACTAAATCATAATAAAGAGTTCTAGATTTAAAATGTGTCCAAAATTTATATCAGTCAATAAAAGTAAATATAACATGTACTAAAAAAATACTGTCAAATAAAATGTTGCATCAAGTTAGAGAAAAGTAAATATAACATGTACTATAAAAAGATTGTCAAATAAAATGTTGCATCAATTTAGAGAATATGGCTGAAATATAAGTTCCATCATCTTCCTCGTGTTCTCATCTGAATCATGGGGCCCCTACACAACATGTGTAATTGCATATATACATGTACGAAATTTATGTACATTAAAATTAATATTTGACGTTTTAAAATGAATTGAGAATTTAGTTTCATAAAAAACAAAATTAAGAAAAATGTTCAAATTCCATGCAATACCTCATGTTGTTCCCCCTCCATTGTCCCCATATGGGTTTTCCCTGCATTGCGCCCTCGTGGATAAATTGTACAATATATATATATATATATATATATATATATATATATATATATATATATATATATATATATATATATATATATATATTAAAATTTTACAAATGAAAATGCATAAAATCATGCAATTTATTTAAAAAATTCCATGCAATATCTCATGTTGTTCCCCCTCCATTGTTCGAGTCTGGTGTTAGCCCTGTATCGCGCCTTTGGATAAACTTTACAATATATATGTACAAGTATATATATATATATATATATATATATATATTAAAATTTTAAATTTTTACAAATGAAAATGCATAAACTCATGCAATTTATTAAAAAAAATGTTAGACAGGTTCTTCAAATTGTTTGGATGTTCCTATCCCCATCGTCGACTCCATTGCTAAAGTATTTAGAGAACAGAAATCATCTCCATAAACCTAAAATTCAAAAAATTTAAAACTGTAAAATAAAGATCTATCTCATTTTAATGAAACTTTAATTTCAATTTATAACAAAACATAAGTGAAATATTGAATTCTTGTGACAATGGAATATTTGTCACATACTCTAACAAGGAAGAAGAGGGTGACACAATTTCGAAAACGTCGGATGAAATCGAAATCTATTAACAATTAAATATATACGTGTCTACCTATTAATTATTTATTTTAAAAATATTTCCTCATGATACCGATATAATAATAGAATAATAAATGTACATCAACATCATGAACTCTTAAAAAATACTAACATTTCCCAAAATATCATCTTGATTGCCAGAAGCTGACCCTTGGACTGTGGTATTATACAAAATTTCGTTCAACAAGCATGTTAACTGCAAATGGTGAACATATCATACATTTATGTTAGATTAACACATACATATAAACATGTATATGTAAATTACAAATTACATTAAAATATCCACCCAAACCATTAACACATACCAATCCCACGCCCTCTTCCTCATGAAGAATTAAGTCTTGACAATCATTACGATAACCATTTGCATATGCTTTAAGATCCTCAATATTCATGTTATATATCTCCTCATTTGTTTTATATTTAAAATTAGCACGTGAATTAGGTCATGCTCTTTGTCGATTCATACCCATATTAATTCCACTAAATCTAGTCTCGACATTGTCTATGATGGCATCCCTTACTTCTCGACTAATTTGAGAAGTGGTATCCAACTCCGATCATAAAGTTTGCACGTGAGGAGTTCAACATACCAAAGGTGGCTCATGGTGAGGCAATTCAGTATCACGCTTAGCGCCCTTACAGTCACATAATCGACCTTTCCCAATACCAAAAAATTCAGAAGGAATGTCATTATATTCAATTTCATAACAAAAACAAATTTTGCATAAAATGTTTTTGCAAAATAAATTGGAACCTTTTCATTCCATGGTAGCTTTCCATAGGCTGCAAGGAACCTATCATATAAATGGTTGGCTATATTAGGGTGCTTGAAATACTTCACCTTCAGCATCTTTATTTTTGTCCCTACTTTGAAATTAAACATATATTTTTCCATTGCTTTTGTAACCTTGTTTTTAACATTGACCCATTTATCAGGACCCATTATTGTTTCCTTTCTATGCCTCATCATTTATACAAAGCTATTCATGGTTGGCACAAGCTTCTTGTAAACATATATAAATGGGCTTAGATAATGCACAAATATTTATAAGCTTTCCTGACTCTCTGTAGGGAGTTGCAAATTCCCAAGATCTTTCCTCAATTTTGAATAAAAACCTTGGCACCTTAGTAATGTACATTGTTGGATGCTTGTTTCCCAAGTAAATTCATCAGGAATTTTAGATGGATAAGTTGCAGTTGGTGTAAAACCTTCTTCTTGAATTTCCATATTTCACCTACGTCTTTTTCTAGCAACATTTTCACCCTCTGCATCAATATATAAAATTATGTATAAATAAAAAAAACATGTGAACAAATGTACAATTTTTTTTTAACATAAAAAAAAAGTTATATAATTTAACAAAATGATGATCATGATGATCTTATTGAGATTGATGACCACCTGGAGATGGTTGAGTACCAGCATGACCAGTCATTGATTGGCCACTAGGAGAATGTGTACCACCACCCTCACGCGATGAGAGTGAAGATTCTTAAAAAAATATATATTTTAATCAATTCAAATATATAAATTGTATGTATATACATATGATTATACACACACACACACACACACACACACACACACACACACACACACCATACCATGATGATGTGAACAATGGCCCTCCATTGACTGAGTAGATAATCTTTTCATCCCAACTTCTAAAAAAATGAAATTTATTAAAAATTAATTTAACTCGCTAAATTGATAAAAAAATAAATTCCATATGTATACACATGTACATTCATAATATTATATTCAAATAACATTTAAAAACTTGTACATTTAATATAAATACCACGATCATGATGGACATCCCCCGATTCATTTGATATTCACTTTGATCCATGATCCCCCCTCTCGTAAATGCATGAGACTCGATTGATGCTTGACTAGACCTCGAATAATCATGTGGAAAATTTTCATCCATGGTATATATGGATATCTACAGATACATAGATACATGATGTTTAAAAAGTTACCTCATGCATTTACAATTATTTTTAAAATTACTAATTAAAAAGATTGAAGGAATTAAAAAAAACGAATCTAATTTACACAAATGTTGAAGCACAACTTGAACACAAATGTAAAACACAAAACTTGAAGCACAAATTGATTTGTAAAACTCAAGACTATTTAAATACAAATTTTTTGAAGCACACACATTTTCAAAATTAAATACAAAATTTTCTAAAACATGAAGTTCACCAAGTTGTGCTGACATAGTGGGGGCACACTTGGTATATAATTGAAAAAACACACAGTCATTAAAAACGACACATTTATAACTAAAACACACACACACATCAAAGACATATTATAATGTACATCAATATATTTTAATGGAGAGCTTCTTAACATTAATTCATCTTTGACACACAAATCTTGAATTGGCATTGCCCCATACAATAGATCACTAGACATCCTATTAACATTTTCACAATGTCTTATACTAAATGATTGAAATTATCTAACAATATTGTTTACTTTTCCATTCAGTTGTTTTAACCTCTCCTTCTTAACTTGGTACACGCCTTTCATCTAGTTTCACACAAGTTCAAAATCAGTGAAAACTAAAATTCCATTGGATCTATACTCCCTAGTTTTTCCTAAACCTTCTATCAAAGAAATATAATATGTTTCAATGTTTGTCGTTCTTCTAGGTACATTCGTTTTCCTTTGGAGGACTTTTTTTTTCGCAATATTGCATGGAAAATAAGTAATCACCGCTTGCCTTGGATTGGGATAGAAAGAAACATCTATGCATAATGTCCATTTTTCAACCATGTTTAGTGGGCTTTTTGATTCCTGAAAAAAAAATAAAAAAAATTCAATAAAATATTAAATTCATTTATTGCAAATTCCTTAGTTTATGGGAGAAATGACATACATGGTTTCCAAAAACACTAGGACCCTCCCTTCATTTAGCTAAAGGTTTTATAATAATTTACCACCAATGAAAAGGAGAGTTATAACGACAAAACCTAGCATAACTACATCATATCTAAATCAATATTTAATGCATACATTGGCATCTAGTCATGGTAGTTCGAGATGTGTTATTATTAATTAAATGGTGAGATACCTTCCACTTATAGCGTATACCATTCATAAAACAATTTATGTGTTGAATATGCCTTCATGGTAGTAGGAAGCATAGTTTGGGATATGTTATCATTAATTAAATGGTGAGCTACGTTCCACTTCTAGCATATACCATGCATTAAACAATTTATGCGTTGACTATGCCTTCATGGTAGTAGGAAGCATAGTATCACATTCAAATAGATTCTATATATTATTTGGATATTCAGCCGCAAAGAAGTTCAATTCAAGGTAGAGTTCTCAATGGCATAAATCACTTTCATATAGATTCAAAACAGAATGAAATCGAGATTACCTAGCATCCTCCGAGGGTATGTTCATATGAAGCAATGAACATGTTTATATGTGTTTATTTGTGAATTTTTCATAAGTTTTTGCATTAAAGATGTTTTTTTTTGCCCTCGAGTCTTCCATTATTTCATTTCAAGCTCACATTCAGATTAGGCATCTTTAACCTTAGCTGAGCTACTCTAATATCTAAATTTAAGCATCTTTTACCTCAGTTGAGCTGCTCTAATAGCTAATTTTCCATATAACCAAGCGGATCTGACCATACTTTTTCATAAGCATAGTCTACATATGTGTGGATTTTAATTGCCATAAAACATATATTTACGGTATTTACTTTGATATCAAGTACATGAGCATGCCCCACCAACTATTTTGTATGAAACTTTTCATTTTTCCTTTGATATTAAATTTAATATTATACCATTTTCTAATTAGTATTTAGTCATAATGTTTGTCTTTCAATAGGGTGAATATGTGGGTTGAAGGGTGGGTGACTAGTAAAATGTGTTGAATCTCTAATTAAACTGAGAGGGGGGGGGGTGAATTAGTTTAATACATTCCTGATCTTTTAAACTTTTCAATAAACTTATTTACACCTTCATTTCAAACTCTATTTGATGTGAGAGTAATCTTAGAATGTAATCTGAAAGTATTAGTTTAATAGAGCAGTAGACTTAATTTGAGAGCAGCAGGTATTAAGCAAATGATTCATATAAGATCAATACATAAATATCATGCACAGAGACACCAGATATAAGTGGAAACTCATAAAGGGAGAAAACCACATCTTATTATTGTTGTGATGCAAAGGCAAGCTCCAACTCCCTCTCACCACTGTTTTTCTGCAGGCACCAACCTACAGGAGGCTCCTACCTCAATTCCGCAAGCTACAACTTGCAAGGAAGCACCAACTCCCTTCAGTTTTCTGCAGGCACCAACCTACAGGAGGCTCCAACCTCAGTCAGCTACAACTGACGACTATCAAGCTGCAACTTGATAGGGAAGCTCCAACTTCCTCAATTTATCAAACTGAAAGTTTGCCGATTTACCTCAGATATCAGCCCTGTTCTGTAGCTTCTCCTTCTGTTCGCTTTTCAATCTTCTCCGTCTTACCTTTCTATATTCTCGCTTCTCTCGATTTACTTTCCTTCATTAAAAACTCACTCTGTATATCAAGATGATATTATTTATAGATTTCCTCACATGACTGTCTGTATTCTGCTTGGAATTCGAAATGGAAAGTCATGTCTCTTTGCCTTCTGCCTTCTCACTCCTTTTATCAGCTTACTCAGAAATTATAACTGTAGGTGTCAATTTTAACATTACAATGGGAGTTTGTTTTCTCTCGGAGACTTGCCAATGCATCACAAACAATAAAAATTTAAATAAAACATTTACATTCGAATTACAATTTGAACTCCAGCTCACTCATTTTGTCTCTTGGCTTGCTGCGCATTTGTCTTTTCTCTAACTGTCTCTTTGTCCCTTTCTCTTCTCTGTATGCCTTTCCATTTATGGCTGCTGCGTAACTCCTGAATTTATGAACTGCATTTTTATTTTATTTTTATACCAGCGCTTTATATATAAATGAATCTGCTGACTGTAATTCAATCCTTTACATGCAGCAAGTGTCTTGTTGATGTGGCGAGTTCCACAGGCCGGAACATACATATATTACAATTGTATTACATTAATAATCGCCCTCCCGTTAAGCTGAGGCCCGTGGGTCTACAGACCACGCGACATGTTTTAATACAACCGCAACCATGTTTTATATATCTCACAACAATTATTTTATATAAACAATCGCCCTCCACCTTAAGCCGAGGCCCGTGGGTCCACAGACCACGCGGCACTTTTCAATACAATCGCAACAACTTTTTATATATATATATTTATATATAACAGCGCCTTCACAAATTTCCGTTTGCGATTAGAACTGGAACTCAAACACTTGTTAATCATAGTTAATAAGCCCATCAGGTCCGGGCTTCAATCAAATGCAATCGGGGCGCATAATAGAAAAGTTCCGATTGCGATCAGAACACGGATGCGATTTGCATATATCAACTCCCGCTTATAACTGGATCGGGTCCGCCACTTCAATCGCAGCGTTTTACAAAGTCGTGCGATCAATCGGAGAGTTTCGATTGCGATTGAGATTCCAGATGCGATTGAACCTATTAAATCCATCGTATAATGCCATCGGGTCTGCCACTTGATTGGAGCATATTACAAAGGACTTGCGATCCATCGGAAAGTTCCGATGCGATTGGGAACTTGGATGTGATTGGGGCCTGGGGGCAACCTGGGCATATAACCCGATCGGCCCGTTCTCATCGCAATCGCAAATTTCTGTTGCGATGTTCCGCTGCCCTTGCGATCTCCGATTGCGATTGGGGAGAGGTCCCACCTTATCAAACTTTGTTTTATGCGCTCCATAATATAAATGCCTTGGACCTTTGTTTATGTGATGCACTGCACATATATGTTTATATATATTTTTTCCGCTGGAGTGAAGCGATTCCCGGAATAATTTTGTGTTATATTATATGTATAACGCCGGTTGGAGTGTGCGATTCCCGGAATATGGTTCTGTATTATATGCATTGTATTGCCGCTGGAGTTAAGCGATTCCCGGAATAAGTTTGTATTTGTTATATGTGCTCCGCCGGTTGGAGAGTGCGATTCCCGAAATATGGTTCTGTATTATATGTGTAACGCCCGGCTGGAGTCTGCGATTCCCGGAATAAGATTCGTGTTGTATAACGCCGGTTGGAGTGTGCGATTCCCGGAATATGGTTCTGTATTATATGCCGCTGGAGTGAAGCGATTCTCGGAATTTTGTAACTGCTCTCTGCCTCTGTCTCTGCCTCTGCTCCGCTGGTTGGAGAGTGCGATTCCCGAAATTTTGTAACTGCTCTCTGCCTCTGTCTCTGCTTCTGTCACTCTGCCTCTGTCTCTATCTTCCGATAACGGTTCTTCACTGTGCTTCTATGACTGTTACATTTTGACTTTCTTCTTACTGCCTCTATTACTTTCGTTGTGCCTCTTTTGCCTTCCTTTGCTACAACGCTGCCTCTTTTGCTTGAGTGCTGCCGCCTTTGCCTGAGTGCTGCCTCCTTTTCCATCAATGACAATATTTCCAACAAAATGATATTAAAATGTTTATAAATGTAGATAAAGGAATTTTTGAAGAAACAATACATACACCCAAGTTTTCACCTTGGGAGCATCAATCCTTTTTGTGACAAAGAAGGATGACACCAATCCTTTTGTGATGAAGAAGGATGACACATTGAGGTTATGTATTGAATTTATAAAATTGAGAAAAGAAACAGTGAAGGAAAAATACCCTTACCCGCAATTGATGACATATTTCATAAGCTAAAAGGAGCAAAGATAATTTTCCAAGATGGACTTGAGATTGAGATATCACCAAGTGAGGATCAAGGAAGAAGACCTAAAAGAGATAAATTTTGAATAAGGTATGCACATAATGTGTTTCCAGTGATCTCTTTGGAATAAAAAATGCACCAATTTCCATTATGTGCTTAATGAATGATATATTCATAAATATTTCTATATACGTTTTTTAATGTGTTCTTGGATGACATACTCATTTATTCCAAGATAAAGGAAGTGCATGAAAAAATATCATATTGGCACCGCACCACATGTATTAAGGGAGCATCAATTATATGCCAAGATGAGAAAGTGTTCTTTTTACCAAGAGAAAATTCATTATTTGGGGTGTTTCATTTCAAATGAAGGCATGGTCGTGCATCTAAAGAATATTGAATCCATTAAGGGATATCCAACACCAATAATGTTTCAAAATTTAGGCTTGCCCATCCCATCACTTCTTTACAGAAATAGGGAACTAAATTTACATGGACAACAATTGTGAAGAAAATTTTCAATTATTGATGGAATTAAACTAACCTTGAAGATTACATATCCAAATGAAGACTCTGTAGTATGTACAAATTCATGCAAAGAAGGACTTGATGGAGTGATTAATCAAAATTAATATATGTCATTGGTTATGTGGCAAGAAAATTGAAAGAGCGTGAAATGAATTATGTTGAACATGATTTGGAACTTGTTGCCATAGTACATGTCCATTTTGTGACGAAGAAGGATGGCACATTGAGGTTATGTATTGAATTTAGACAAATGAGAAAAGAAAAAATAAAGGAGAAATACCCTTACCCACAATTGATTACATATTTCATACGCTAAAAGGAGAAAATATATTTTTCCAAGATGGACTTGAGATCGAGATATCACCAAGTGAAGATCAAGGAAGAAGACATAAAAGAGATAACTTTTGAATAAGGTATGCACATTATGAGTTTCTAGTGATCTCTTTGGAATAAAAAATGTGCCACTTTTCGTTATCTTCTTAATGAATGGTATATTTAGAAATATTTAGATAAGTTTGTTAATGTGTTCTTGGATGAAATATTCATTTATTCCAAGATAGAGGAAGAGCATGAAAAAAATCTCATATTGACACCACACCGCATGTATTAAGGGAGCATCAATTATATGCCAAGATGAGAAAGTGTTCTTTTTACCAAGAGAAAAATCATTATTTGGGGTGTATCATTTCAAATAAAGGCATGGTAGCGCATCTAAAGAATATTGAATCCATTAAGGGACAACCAACAACAATAATGTTTCATAATTTAGAGTTGCCAATCCCATCACTTTACATAAATAAGGAACTAAATTTGCATGGACAAAAATTGTGAATAAAGTTTTCAATTATTGAAGGAATTGAACTAATCATGAAGATTATATATCCAAATGAAGACTTTGTAGTATGTACAAATTCATGCAAAGAAGGACTTGATGGATTCCTTACTCAAAATGGATATGTCATTAGTTATGTGGCAAGAAAATTTAAATAGCATGAAATAAATTATGTTGCACATGATTTGGAACTTGTTGCCATAGTACATGAATTGAATATGTGGAGACAATATTTAATGGGGGGAATTTAAATTGAGGACAAATCATAGAGGTTTGAAACATTTATTTGAGTAACCAACTTTAAATTTAAAATAGACAAGATGGTTAGAATTTTTAAGTGAATATGATTTTGACATCTAGCATATCAAGGGAAAGGAGATAAAAATTGTAGATGCAGTCAGTAAATGGTATCTATTATGCATGATACAACCATTATCATGAAGAATTGATATTTAAAAAACATAATTTTAGAACCTATTGCTACAAATCAGCATCACCTACCTATTCTGCATGATGCAACCATTATCACGCAGACTTAATATTTAGAAAAAATATTTTTAGAAGCTATTGCTACAAATCAGCATTACCTTGAAGTAAAACAAATTTTACGGTAAGAGGAAGTATTGCAAAAATTCAAAGATGCTACAACCATTATCATGCAGACTTAATATTTAAAAACATAATTTTAGAAGCTAATGCTACAAATCAGCATTACCTAGAAGTAAAAGTGCAAAATTTTAAAAAACACAATTTTAGAAGTTATTGCTACAAATCAGCATTAAGTATTGCATAAATTTGAAGAGTGAAAATTACATAAGGATGGCATATTTTTATATAAAAATAAAATTTATCTTTCTAATTCTTAGGATTTCATGATTCATTAATGAAATACTAGATAGTCTTTCATTAAATAGTTGCTTGAAGCGTGTTGCTATGAAGGTTGATATCCTTTGCAGGAACCTAGTTTCTGTTATTAAGGCAGGATGCCTTTCTGTGCCAGGTACGAACTTTGATGGTTCGTAGGCTATATGCATGAGTCTCAAATTGGAAATATGTAAATAACACCTTATGATAATGTTTAATGGGATGAGTTTCTTGGATTAAATATGTTTCATAATGGAGATGTTCCTCATCTACATGTAGTAGAATGTAAAATGAAATTATAGGATAAAAAATGGTAGGTGGAAACAGAACATTCACACACATTATGAGCAAGTCCATAAGGTTTTGATAAAGATGATGGAAAACACAATAAACTATTAGTAATGTAATGTTTGTATTCTAGAGAGTATATCCAGAGGTTGAGATACATTGGGAGATATTTAATATCCAAATTAATACTTATCGAACACTCTTAAGAGATGTGAATCACTTTGTGCGAAATACTCCCAAGTTGGTAAGTGTGTATATAAGTTGTTGAATTTTAGCAGTGAAGAAATAAAAGAAGTTGGGTTTGAATTGTTCTTAAATTCAATGATTTATAAATTTCTTATCAGTGACATTAACACTTTAAGATAATATATTTAGTATAAAAAAATGATATAAATATAAATTTATAAAGATATTAATTCAATACCTGTAGTGTTTATGCACAATATTAGGAATAGTTTTAAATTTTGTGATGGGTAATATAGTGACATATAAGTAGTACACCAGAGACTATTACTTTTATGTTGGGTTCACAACTTTAGCCAAAACTAAATCTAATTCATCTTGAATTGGAGTTGGGAGCTAGTGCAAGAACCATTAAATTATTATGTACAGGAAAAGAACAAATATTAGATAACATTAGGATTTAATTTCATATGTGTTGAAACATCAGACAAGTGGCATTTAATCACCAGAGGCAATTTTTGTGCAGATCCCATGGAAAATTCATACTCTCTAGTAAGCATGTGTGACACGAAATGAGTGAGCCATGGCAGAATATGGAAAAAATGTAGTAATAACAGAGTTGAATACTAAGAAAATAAATATAGTAATAACAAATAAATAACACTAAAAAAATAGGGCACATGCAACAACAAAACCATTTCCACCAGGCAAAAATTCATTGACACACTAATTCACTGACAGACAAGTGATCAAATCTGACAAAAATTCGAGTGATATATGAACAGAAAGCTACATAAAGAAGGATCTGGCAAAAACATGCTCACTAGACATCTATAGAATTCAGAGGTGACATCGCCCACAGATTGCATATAACATGTACACTCCACATATTTCATGACTCTGGGACTTGTTCAATTAGAGAGAAGTGTTCATGGAGAGCATACAATAATACAAACAATATTTTAGAAAATGGCAGAATCTTATGGGTGAGAAACCAATCCTATGGAGAAGGAAGAAAAGTAATCACCACCACTAGGCTGGACACGGTCCACAGTTTCAATTTCATATCATAAATACAGTAGATAATAGCCCCTAAGCTCATCTCAACGGACACAAGAGGGTTGGAAATAACTTGAATCTCATGGTAGGCACTCAAATTTGACACAAGGAAATATCACTACAAAAATGGGGCACATACAATAGCAAAACCATTTCCACCAGGAAAAAATTCATTGACACAAAAATTCATTAACAGACAAGTGATCAAATCTGACACAAATTCGAGTGATCTATGAACGGAAATCTACATAAAGAAGGATCTGGAAAAAACATGCTCACTGGAAATCTATAGCATTCATAGGTGACACCGCCCACATATAGAATATAACATGTACACTCCATAAATTGCATGACTCTAGGACTTGTTCCATTAGTAATAGGAATTTTTCAATTAGCAAAAAGTGTTTGTGGAGAGCATACAATCATACAATCAATAATTTAGAAAATGGCAATCTCATGGGTGAGAAACCAATCCTATCGAGATTGAAGAAAAGTAATAACCACCACCAGGTTGGACACGGTCCACATTTTCAATTTCATATCATAAATACAGCAGATAACAACCCCTAAGCTTAGCCCAACATACACAAGAAGGTTGGAAATGACTTGAATCTCATGGTGTGAACTCAAATTTGACACAAGGCAATAGCACTATAAAATGGGGCACATACAACAGCAAAACCATTTCCACTAGGAAAAAATTCATTGGCACACAAGTGACACACAAATTCATTGACAGAAAAGTGATCAAATCTGACACAAATTCGAGTGATCTATGAACGAAAAGCTACATAAAGAAGGATCTAACAAAAACATGCTCACTATACATCTATAGCATTTATAGGTGACATCGCCCACATATTGCATATACCATGTACACTCCACAGATCGCATGACTCTAGGACTTATTCAATTAGCAAGAGGACATGTTGAATTAGCAAGAAGTGTTTGTGGAGAGCATACAATCATACAATCAATATTTTAGAAAATGGCAAAATCTCATGGGTGATAAACCAATCCTATGGAGAATGAAAAAAATTAATCACCACCACCAGGCTAGACACGGTCCACATTTTCAATTTCATATCTAAAATACAGCATATAAAAATCCCTAAGCTTAGCCCAATAGACACAAGAAGGTTGTTAATGAATTGAATCTCATGGTGGGCACTCAAATTTGACACAAGGCAATATCACTACAAAAACGGGGCACATACAACAACAAAACCATTTCCACCAGGAAAAAAATCATTGACACACAAGTGACACACAAATTCATTGATAGAAAAGTGATAAAATATGACACAAATTCAAGTGATCTATGAATGGAAAGCTACATAGAGAATGATATTCCAAAAACATGCTCACTGGACATTTTATAGCATTCAGAGGTGACACCACCCATCGTGTTACATCAAGATGCACGAAACAAGTGAAGCATATTAACAATGAATTTCATGGAAACTCCTAAGATTATTCTAGACCGCCACATTAATAAAAATTAATGCAAGTAAAATGATTGATGGGTTCTCTACAACATTTATAATGTATTCCTTTCAATATACTTGAATTATTAAGATATGAGACTCTTTCATGTTTGTTCCCACTCTATTTTCTCAGCAAATATTTCTTGTATCTTATGGAAATTGAGCAGAGTCATTACAATATGGTTTTTTAAGTTAATATTATGTATATCCAATGGAAATTGAAAAAATTCATTGGCTGTACAGAGCTATATACATTAAATATTGGATTCTACAATCAACATAACCTCATATTTTCTAAAGATTTTAACACTTCAATAATAACACGAAATATTAATCATATGCATAGCCTAGTTTATACTTGTTTCATAGTTCCACTATACATCTCCATTATCGTTAAGACATGGGGCTTACCAATTAAACAATCTTCGCCAAACACGCGTTTAAAATGAAATGGATAAGGTGTTCAGATTGGAAAGATTTAGCAGATAGCAAGACAGATTTATACAGGTCTAAATCCATCATTCAAACTGTGTATTGACGATCTTAACAAACTAACTAAAGAGGTAATGTTGACTTACCTCATCTGGACGCTGAGGAATGAAGGAAGCTGAGGATATAAGTACGCAGAGGAGATGAGGACGTCGAGGATGCCTACAAAAACACTTCGAGAACAATAAAAAAATTAACATAACCAACGCTTAACTCAAAAAAACCATAAAACATAAATAACAACTGGAAAAAAATTGCATACTAGATTAGTATCGCTCTCGTAAAAAATCCTCCAACAGTAACTTAATGGTAAAATTTAATCAAAGTAAATCTTTGTGTAGTCTGAGGGCCGATATATTTATAAGACAAAGTTTGGTTGGACTAATAGTTCGGCCGAACTATCTTTGTTGGTTTTGTCACCTCTGATGAAAAATCCGATTAGTCATCGTTGTCAACATAAACGACGATAAAATTTCGGCCGAAAAAATGGGAAGTTCGGTCAAACAAGTGTGAGAGTGAAATTTTCGGGCGCATTTCTCATAGAAGTGTAACCAACCTTCACATTTCCACCCATGATCTATCTTGATAGTGTATCAATAGGCAACACCGAGCGAGGAGATGTTCAAGAATTCCATCTCATCCTGGATGTACTTGTGTAGACATTTGCAGAACTTGAGTACCAAATTTTGCTCATAATCCTTGATACCCAACTTCGTGCAAAGGGTATGAAAAATATTTGTGAACTCTGGCACATCTTGGTCCCTTACCTACCGCAGCGTGGTCCACTTTATGTATTTATCTTCATAGCTCCCGACTGGGTAATACTTCTCCTTGATGTCGTCTTAGAAAGAATTCCAAGTGGGTTCGATTGAGAATAGTGAGGGTTCACTCTCGTCCCTCTTCTCATAGTAGGTTTCCCACCAATCCTTGACGTGGGGGGCAGATTTGAGGAGTACTGCAAAAGTAATATTTTCTTCGTTGGAAAATTCATGAACCAAGAAATATCGTTCTAGCATATTTAACCATTTATCTATGGCATCCACATCTATCTAACCTTCAAATATGGGGATGTAAAATTTAACTTTTACCTTAAAGGGAGTGTCACTCCCAGAGTGCCTTCCGAAAGAAGATGTGTCGCTTGTGGGTAGTCACCGCAAGATCTTGGAAAAGTTTTCCATCATCAAAATCCTTTGTCGTTCCAGGGCTTCTTCGAGCAATACCTTGAAAGAATATACTACACGCTCATATTTGTTTTCTTCCTCCATGGGAGGTCGTAAGGGTTTGCGAGGTTAGTCATGAAAGGGTTCAACCAGTTCAAGCCCTAACTCCTTATACCTCGACCTAGTTGGGGACATGAAAATAAAAATAGAGAAAGAGCAGACCGCTCTGATACCACTGATCCGAACTTAAACATGAATGCAAAAAAATACAGATATAACAACAAATACATAGATATAATAGAAATAACACTTCATTTCATTAATATCAAAGAACTAAAATATGCTTACAAACAGAATGGAAATAAACCAGCTCGGGAGATGGTAGCTTATCTATGAGAAGAGATGTGGCAACTATATGTCTTTGAACTGTGTTACAATGAGGCTCAAGGGAATTTTTATTATTGAACAACAAGGGAAAAACTTAAACAACCAAAACCTTAAACCTAGGAGATGGAACACCAAGAGTTTGTGGACCTCGTTGGGGTTAATTGGGCAGCTAACTTCCCGGGGTCATAACTTGTTCATATTATCTATGCTTGGCACGTACGATACCTTGTTGGAAATATCTCTCCGAGTACTATAGTATTTTTCCTAGGCCTGCGTATTTGGGCCTGCTGCAATCCTCAAAAAAACTTCGTTTAGGGGGTCAAAACTGCTCCGGAAGTTTAGGACCCGAAGAAATGCTAAAAATAGTAAATGGTGTTATAAACAAGGAAATTGATGAAACTAATTGGAGTTCTAGGTGGAATAGGCGAGTGGCCACCAATATTCACCTGGATCATCAACATACAATGTGTTGATATTTACAATCATCAAATCCTTCTAAAGGCTATGATCCCTTAGCTCTCATATTACTTGTTAAAAATAAAACAATAGAGGAAAATTTTAGCTTAACAATAAAAGGAGTAAAAATAAACCACAATACACTAGTTTTACATGCAAAAGCAAGCAATGGAAAAAAGAAACCAACAATTATGGCCTAAAACCGATCATGCCTTGACCTATAAGTAACTAAGTCGACCAATATCTTGCCCTCATTGAGCCTTCCCCTCAACCTAGGCACATTATAATGGAGAACTCCCAAGCATTTGAAAGGCTTCATCACATGTAATCAATGGGCTCTAAGACCACTATCCACCAAATCAATGTGTTGAAACCACCACTATGGACTTAAAACTTTAACTCTTTCAGGGAGTTGTTTACCCTAACAATACTAATAAATTTCACATTGGCACAACCTATATCTTTAAAACATTGAAAACAATTAAATAAATTCTAGCTTGTAATACAATATAACAATTTTATATAAATTATGGGTTTATTATTAAACTCTTCTATAATTTATTTAATTAATATTTTAATACTTCATTTTCTTTCTATAATTTTTTTTATATTTTTTAATAAATAATATTAATGAGGGTTAAGATAAGTAGCTATGCCATTTTTTCTTTTTAATTTAATTAAAAAAAATTTATGTCAATAAGTGTTGTTTTTCTTGTTACATGTTTTTTTAAATGCATATATGCTTAATTCATATATTAATTATTTTTTTAATTAATAATAACAATAATTTAAATAAAATTATAATTATACGAATATGTATATTTTTACTTCTATAATTTTAATTTAATTATAACTAATTGTGTCAATAGGCATGTCCATTTTGGAATAGGGCTTCAAGATTTTTTATTTTTTTTTGCAAGCAAGCCAAAATTCGTTATATTATCAGAAATTTACATAAAATACATGCATGGAGTAACATGAGCGAGCAGTGTCCTAGATGATCTTTTCTGTCTGAAAAAAATTTCCTGTCCTAAAGTAAACTTCAGACAGACCATATTCCCTTGGGTGGGAAAACAAATAGTCTCTTTGAGATATCTGAGAATAGTTTTAGATATCATGGAGCCACAACAAAAAGTAGATTTAACGGAAACTGGGAGGACATGGACAACGAAAAATACAAGGAAAATAGAGAAGTAATGGAGGCTAAGTAATCCTTTCTTGGAAAGGGTTAACAAACCAGGCCATGTTGACTTTGTAGGTTTTAACCCTATACATAAATTATCTACAAACGAATCTTAAAAATAGAAAATAAACAGTAGCAAGAGCATAAAACATAAAACAGATAAACACAGAGATATTCCCCTAGATCCCAAATCAAGACAACTAGCTTGATTTTTCATTATATTCCTTTTAGTGTTACAACACATATATATACATGCCAAAGCATACATAAACCCCAATCCATTAACCCTGGATTAAAACATAACCGTAGTTCCCTTGACCAGATCTACAAAATACCAGGGGCCGAAAACCATCATACCCCAAAACCATGTGCAAACCCATGCACAAAACCACGGGTGGATCCGCCCACTGGAAAATAAGGACCAAAAAAAATTTTTCGGGGCGCTGCCCCAGACCCTGACAAGGGGGGCTGTGACCCCCCCGACGTTGCATCCAGTGCAACGTACAGGGGGGGCGATATCCCCCCCTATGACCCCCCCACCCGTGATTAGTCGTGGAAAGAATATAACACAAACCCAACATTCTCCCACTTGTTGTTTTCTTTCCGCAGGGGACCATAGGAGAGCTGAGTCATTAGCCCAAGTTTGCAACACCCATTGTTTCTCTACACCAAGAGAACTTCTGAGTGCTCACAGAATTCATCAATGCATCTACAACATTCTTCAAAGTGTCCACCTTTACCAGCAACACCCTTTTAGCCTCAACCATATCTCTAACAAAGTGATATTGAACATCGATGTGCTTTGTCTTTGAATGGTAAGCAGGGTTCTTAGCCAAGAAAATTGCACTTTGGCTATCACAGTCTATCCTTATAGCTTGTTGTACCGACCCCATACTTGAACACAATCTCTGCAACCAAATTGCTTCCTTGCTTGCATGAGTGGCTGCTATGTATTCTGCCTCTGTAGTTGAAAGAGCCACTACAGACTGTCTTTTACTCATCCAACTGACTGCGCCTCCAAATAGGCTAAACACATACCCACTTGTAGATCTTCTTTGGTCCAGATCTCCAGCCCAGTCCGCATCAACAAAACCATGAATGTCCAACATTCTTTCCAATCCTGGTCTTCCCTGGTAGCACAAGCCATAATCACTAGTGCCACATAAATATCTGAAAACCCGCTTCACTGCTGTCCAATGCTCCTTCCCTGGGTTTGACATAAACTTGCTCAATACTCCCACTGCATGTGCAATGTCTGGTCTAGTACAAACCATTGCATACATCAGGCTACCCACTGCACTTGCATATGGAACACGGGACATATCCTCCTCTTCTTCTTGTGTCTTGGGACACTTTTCAGCAGACAGCTTTACACCTACAGGAATAGGAACATTCACCGGTTTACTATCCTGCATATTGAACCTCTGCAATATAGTCTCGACATACTTCCTATGGTTTAACCAGAGCTTCCTCTTTGCCCGATCTCTCTTAATTTCCATGCCCAAAATATAGTTTGCAGCACCAAGATCCTTCATGTCAAATTTGGAGAACAGTTGGGTCTTCAAATCTTGGATAATTTCTTTGTTATTTCCAATCAACAACATATCATCCACATACAAGACCAAATAAATAACACGATCACCAATTAATTTAAAATAAACACAGTGATCCTCCTTACTTCTGGTGAAGCCAAGTCCCCGTATGTAGGTATCAAATTTCTGATACCACATCCTTGGTGACTGTTTTAACCCATACAAAGACTTCTTTAACCTGCATACTAGTTCTTTATTCCTCTTCACCATAAAGCCTTCAGGTTGTTTCATGTAGATCTCCTCTTCCAGATCCCTGTGAAGAAATTTTGTATTCACATCCATTTGTTTTACCTCAAAATCAAAAGCAGAAGCAACATATAAAAGTAATCTAATAGAAGTAAATTTGGCAACATGAGAAAAAATATCACCAAAATCAATTCCTGGCACCTGGGAATAACCTTTTGCTACCAACCGAGCTTTGTATTTCTCCACCTTTCCTTATACATTCATCTTCTTCTTAAACACCCATTTTCTCCCGATGGGCTTCCTTCCAGCCGGCAACTCCACTAGATCCCATGCCTCATTTTTATGCAAGGATGTCATTTCTTAAACCATGGCCTCCTTCCAGAGTTTTCCATCCTCTGAATCTACTGCCTCCCTGACAGTTATGGGATCATCATCAATTATAGTTAAAGCAAAATTTGAACAAAAAGAAGATGGAATATACCTTTTTGGTTTTCTTCTTTCCCGAGTTTATCTTCTAATAGCTGGAGTTTGTGGCTCTTCCTCTTCTGAGTCTTCTTCTGTTGTAGAGTCTGATTCACCCTCCTTTAGCTCAAATTATATCTTCTTAGGTTCCTTTGGTAGGACTTCATGTTTAACAACATCTTTCACCTCTATAAACACCACATCTCGGTTGTACACAACCTTCCTTGTTTCTGGGTTCCAAAGCTTGTAACCCTTTAAACCATCCTTATACCCAATAAAGATGCACCTTTAGGATTGTATCCAGCAGTCCTTTTATCACAGACATGTACATATGTCTCCAAACCACCTGAGATGCTGAAGAAGGTTTCTTGCAGTCCATACACTATGGGAGTCTTATCTTTCAACGCTGGTGAAGGTGATCTATTAACCAAGTAACATACAATCTCCACTACCTCTGCCTTTGAGTGTGTCTAACTTGATGCTGTGTTTGCTTCTTCCTTTTCCATCAATTATTCCCCCGATTTCATTCTTTCTGCATAACTCCACTGGCGAGGTGTGTATGGAGTAGTCTTATCGTCTTTACCTACATACTAAGTGCTTTAAATTCCATGCCACAGACTGCAGTATACGTCCTCGGCACCTTTATCTTCTTCTCTGTCTGGTTTTCAACCAAAGCCTTAAATTCTTTAAATCTATCAAAGAATTCAAATTTCTTCCTCAAGAAATATATCCATGTATTCCTTGAGAAGTCATCTATGAATGAAACATAGTACACAGACTTTCCCAGTGATGGAACTGACACAGGTCCAAACACATCACTGTGCACAAGTTCTAATATCTTGTTCGCCCTCTTAACAAAGAGCTCACCGAGGTGCTTCTGCATATACATTTTCAGAAATCTAAATCTAGAGAGCTATTAGACCTTCACCTTCTGCTGCTTTGTTATTAAGAGGCCCTTCTCTGTTGCTATCCAGTAACGTGCCATAGCATGGTCTTGCACCTCCGAGACCGCTAGGCTTCAGCTCCACTGGGAACCATGACCCCATTGCACCCTGCTGACAACAGTGCCACCCCTTAAAAGCTGCTGCAAATTCACAGCTCTGAGACTCCCCGCGAGCTGACAGTGCTCTGAACCATCTTACAGTGTCTTTATGAAGTAATTTTTTTTACACACATCATCCATCTCAGGATACCAGAGTTACGGCCAATGTAGATGTCATGACACCGAAGTGTTCTAATCACTTCTGCAAACCCGGCTTGAATTTTCCGATCCGATGATTGCAGCCAAATGTCTCCCTAAAGAGGTATCACCACCATCATATTTCTCATACTCGCAGAACCACACCCTATGGGGAGTGAAGTGAAAGGATGCACCTGAGTCAATCAACCATGACTCATGATCTACATGTGTATTTGAAGAAGCCAAATACACATCCCCACCTTCATCTGAGGTGGTTTTTGCCTCTGCAGAAGGAGCATCATCAGATCCCTTTCCTTTCTTAGGAGCTTTAGATCTGCACTCCATTTTGTAGTGCCCTTCCTTTCCACATTTCCAGCATACCTTTACAAACTTTCCAGGAGATTTAGATCTCCCTCTAGATTTGCATCTCCCACTCGAAACCTTATTCTTGTTTCTATTTTGGGACCTTCCTCGTACAGATAAGGCATCTCCATTCTAGCCCTCCATATTTATCCGTCTCATTTCCTCCGATAACAAGGCTGAGACAATGTCATCAAAATTCAAGGTAGTTGTATTGCTACCTATTGCAATAACGAGACTGTCCCATGAGTCTGGTAGAGAAAACAATAAACTGATGCAGTTATCTCCATCTGAGATTTTAATATCCACAGATGACATTTGACTTACCACAGTATTGAAGGCGTTCAGATGCTCTGTCATCGAGTCTCCATCCTTCATCCTCAGGTTATACAACTTTTTCCATAGGAACAATTTATTCACCAGAGACTTAGATTGGTACAAAGTCCCTAGCTTGTCCCACAAGGTCTTCGCCATAGCTTCCCTAGATACATTCAACAATACTGAATCTAAGACACACAATTGTATTGTCCTCTTTGCCTTCCGATCCAGATTCTTCCAGTCTTCATCTAACATTTTCGTTGGTTTAGTACCCATATCTACCGCGATCCATTGATATTTATCCACCAGCGGATCCTCCATCTTGAGCTTCCACAACTCAAAACTCTGACCATTAAATTTCTCGATCTCTATCTTCCTACCGCTCGCCATCTTCTTTCACCGCAAGAATCGATCCCGCAGATCTCCCACTGAACATGGTCTACCTTAGGCCCGAGAAAAAAACCCCTTAGCAGCAAAGGCATCCCCTTGAAGCCGAAACTACTCTGTTACCAAATGTAGGTTTTAACCCTGTACAGAAATTATCTGCAAACAAATCTTACAAAAAGAAAATAAACAATAGCGAGAGCATAAAACATAAAACAGATAAACACAGAGATTTTCCCCTGGATCCCAAATCGGGACGACCAACTTGATTTTTCATTATTTTCCTTTTTAGTGTTATAACATATATATATACATTCCTAAGCATACATAAACCCAATCCATAAACCCTGGATTAGAACATAATCTATGATTCCCTTGACTGGATCTACAATCAAGGGGCCAAAAACCATCGTACCCACGAAACTGTGAGCCATGCACAAAACCATGGCGGATCCACCTTTGGAAAATGGGACAAAAAATTTCTGGGGCGCTGCCCCAAACCCTGATAGGGGGGGCGATAGCTGTGACCCCCCCGCACGTGATTAGTCGTGGAAAGAATATAACACAAACCCAACAGACTTTGAACCTAGTCATCTTGGGTCTGGTTGTGTTAAGCCTAGTCATGTTGGATCTAGTCATGTTGGGCCTAGTCACACCATGCCTGGTCCTATTGAGCGAGATATTGGAAGGGATCACCATAGCCTTCTGTTAACCATGGAGGGCATTCCCACTCAACAAACATTGCCCCTGTACTGATGTTGGCCTTCTTCTGAGAGATTTCACCCTTGGTGTTGTTTACATCAACTATCTTGTTGGGCAAATTTTTTTCTTGGACCTCATGGCTAGAAGAGGCAGGACTTCCTGATATTTTTTACTTATTTTCTAAATCCTTGAGTATTTAGGGCTAGGATCCTTGGTTCTTTGATGGATCAAGTCTACAACTTCTGATCCTTCTAGGGAAATGGAGGAATTTGAAGGAGGGAATGGGATCCCCATATCTCTGGATAGGTTTCTCAAAGCTGATCGAGTGTGGACAATATGTGAGTCAATATCTGCAATTATGCTTTCCACCACCTTCCGTACTTATTCCTAATCCCTAAGATGGTAGCCAAGTAGGTTTTTGACTACCCAATAGCCATTTCTTATGTTCCTACACTCATGTGCTTCCATGGAAATGGCTAAGTGGTGGATATGAAAAGAAAAAAGGCTTCATCAAATTTCTCCTCTCTATGACCATGCCAGGGGGGATAGGATGACACCTTCATCCTCTTCCACCTCTCCTGGCATGTCCCCTTTCATGTACCATGATAGTAAAGAAATAAAATATTCTACCCCTAGCTTCAAGCTTCCTAAACCTCACTTCTCTATGAAAATCACGAAGACCAACCACCTGTAGAGAAAATTGAATGAGGGAATTAATGTCCCTTTGAGTCTTGATAGTTGAATTAATTTTATGAGTGGGGATGAATTACATTGGCATTGACCAATCACCACCTTCCACTCTACATTGAATGAAACCAGCCATTCTACATTCAATGATACCAGCTAAGTACACAGAGAAGTCTCTCCACCAGGCCCCAATCATAAATGCCTTAAATTGTTCTAGCATGAGGAGCCTGTTATCCATCGAAGTACGTGAGGACACTTGGATCCAGAGTAGGTTTTAAATAATTTTAATTTAATTATCAATAATTATTAGGTGGATGGTATAAAAAAAAAATTAACTAAAACGGTTATGAGTTTTTAATCAAGGTTGGGCCAAGGCCTAAGAAACCTTCAGTACAAGACTACTAACATATCCCTATTACATGCTGAATTACTTTTCATGGAATGCAAATTTGTACAGGTGTTCCATCGTTTATGCTGAGATATCCTTGAACTAGAAGGAAACCTTTGTTGGCATAAATGTCAGCTTCTTTGATTGAATCTCTAAGAATATGAAAGCATTTGAAGGAGGTGAATTCTTGTAGAATGTATCTCAGCCTTTATAGATTCTTGTTTAGGCCAGCATCATTAAACTGTCCTTTCAAGTATATCTTTTTTATCAGGATTTCAGAATCTCCAAATACTTGCAGCTCCTTGAATCCTCTTTCTTTGGAAATTTGGCAGGCTTTTATCAAGCTCAGTATTTCTACTTGATTATTTTTTCACTGTCCTAATCCCCAGCTGAAGGTTTCTCTTGAGGATCCATCCGAAGAATATAGAAATACACCAACACCCGTAGTCCCAGGGTTTCCCTTGGAGGCTCCATCAAAGAAGACTGTTGTTGTTCCTTGCTTCCTCCACCAGCTCTGAAAGATTTCATCCTTGTCTCTTAACATCCACTCAAGATTGAGTTGCAGTTGTACAATATTTTGATTCATATGTTGAAAAACGAAGGTCCCAAACCATCTCTTTTCCTCAGGGTGCAATAAAGTCTCAGATTTGAGGACTTGGGTGCTCAATGTTTCAAATAAAAGGCATTTTTCTTTAGCAACTACAATGTTGGGGGTCCAAGCTATATTATTGAAACTCTGTTCATTCCTGTTGAGCCATAATTTCCAGTATACAAACTTGGGGATGGTAATCCAGACCTGAGCCCAAAGGGATTTGTTGTTGTAGGTCAAAGGGTATCGATCCTTCCATGTATGGAAGAGGTCCACTACTGAGATTTTGGAGGGGGCAGCAACGTTAAGGCCGTGTACAGTGAGAGTCCAAAATTTATTGGAAAAAGGACAGTCCACAAATATATGGTCAATGGATTCTAGTACTTGTTTGCAGAGTGCACATTTGTGCGGACCAGCAATGCTTCTTTTCAATAAATTTTCACTTGTCAGAATTTTTTTGTGCATTAGTGTCCAAAAGAAGAAGTTTATTTTGGGAAGTGCCATTGTGTCCCATACCTGAGCCCAAAAACGCGCTAGAAAAGGCCTATCTCATTTTGGTTGCAGTAGAGCGTATCCCTGGGCGAAAGAGTAAATACCCAAGGATCCCCATCCCCAAGTGTCTTCAGCGTTCTTATGCACGGGGGCAGCATCACTGAGCTATGCTTTAAGAATTTCTACCTGCTATGTAAGATGTTCTGGAATATTACTGACTTTCCAGGCAATCCAATTGATAGCCTCATCTCAATCAGAGATATCAAAGATAGTTTTAATTCCTCTGTTCTTCAACAGTTTCTTGAATTTCAGCTAGGCTGGCGTTGGATGCAAGGGGCGCATGGCCCATAATTTTATTTGTCCATAATTTCACTCTTCTCCCATTTCCTGGGATTCGATACAGATGCTGAATGAAGAACTAAATTCCTTTTTTGCAAAGACTCCATAACTATGTACTTTTCTTGTTGTTTGCGTCCTGTATGTTCCTTAATGCTGCTAATGGGATGTATTTATACTTGAGTGTGCGGCTTGCTAGGTGATCGGGGTCACTATGCATCTGCCACAAGATCTTGCAACCCATAGAAGTGTTAGCGTGTTTCGGATCTCTGATTTGGAGTCCACCATCACACAAAGATCGTTTGGCTATGTCCCATTTGACTAGATGCATTTTACGCTGGTTCCCTTAATAGTTACACAAATCAAAGGTTGAGATTTATCTCCAAATTAGTTATGCCATTTTTTCTTTTCTAATTAAATTGATTAATTAAAAAAAATTCAAATGAACAAGTGTCATATGAAATGAGTTATGCGTTTTTGGGCATGTGGTATTGATAAGCCATGGTGTTGGTCCATGGTGTTATAACAAAGTCTATTTACATATTAAGAAACTCCATAGTAAAGTGGAGGTAAATCTCCATAGATAAAAATATAGTTCCATGTTTTTTCAAATGTATATATGTTTAACTTATATAGTAATTCTTTTTATAATTTAATAACAAAAATAATTTAAAATAAAGTTATATTTAAGTTAATTTTATGATTTTTTTTTATATTTTAATAACTTGAGATGTATTATGAAGTAAATACTTTGATGTTTATTATATTTGTTGAAGGTAAGGTTCTATTGTTTTTTTATTTTGGTCAAAAAATACTTTGAATTTCAATTAATTTTGAATTTTTTAATGAGACACTCTGTGAAGTTTATTAAAGTTTTGAAAAAAATAAATATTAAAATGAATATTTTGAAAATTAAAAAATATACAATTTTTTAAATGTAAATTATTATTTTCTAATTATCTGATGACTATTTTGATGTGGTTTTAAATTGAATTATGAGATATCAAAATTATATTAAAAAATAAAAAATCTAAAAAAAAATTTGTTATTCACTAAGTGTCATAACATTGCATAACATAATTCCATGTGGATAATTTTCCACCATTGTTTTTGCAACAATGCCATGTTCATAACTTTCCACCATAATTTAAGCAAGTATTTGCATAAAAAAATGGTGGGAAACTATCCACATGACATTTTGTTAAATATAGAAGTCATGACAAGGAAAGACAAATCCCCCATATTCATGGGGCTTACAGTAAGTGTTGGAATATAATAACAACGAAGGCATGTTTACTTGAGCTAGATTTTTTAAAATGTGAATGCATGGAAAGGACAATACCACCGAAATTCCATTTGGTATTTGTGTTGAAAACAAGCAGTCGACAAAATCTGATGAATCCATATTTGGTAGATTCTTCTCGGTATCCACAACAAAATCCATGTTACAATAGTTTATGGCAAGACATATGTGGCGCTATTAATTTCTAAAATAAATGTAAAATGTTAAAGCTAAGCAACCATTTGCAATCTAGCACAATTAATTTGTAAGTAGTTTTTACTCTTTAATTTTTCACCATCTTTATATTTTATTTTATTTTATTTTCTCAACTCATTTGTGTTTATCATTGGATGGGAAAAAATACATTAGAGTTTACCTCCATGCAAGTTTTTTCATAGTTTCCTCGCATTTTTGGTTTATATATTGACAACCTTGAAGAGTGGATAACTTCATAAGGGGGTGACGATATTTGTTTGAGAAAGTTTGTTATAAGACTTATTTTGCATGAAGATGGCCTTATTCTGATTGCTAAATATTCTCTTGGTTTGCAAGGGCACTTATTCTCCCTTGAACATTTTTGTAGAAAGGTGGGGATGCAAGTCAATATTAGCAAAATGAAAATAGTGGTTTTATCTAACAAAATAAAACATAACCAACATAAGTTCTACTTTGAAGGAAACACTCTAGAAGAAGTTGTGGATTACAAGTACCTCATAATTGACTTTAACATAAATCTAAGCTGGGATGGTTGTAGAAAGAAAATAACTTTGGGGGGTTGGAAATCATTTTATGCTATTCAAAATAGGTGTAGAGAGGAAGATTTATAGGATTGGAAAAACACTCAAAATATTTTTGGGATTTTAGTGATTCTGGTGATTATCTACGGTTGTGAATAGGGGACCAACAATACATCCGACATGTAGTGGAAACAAATTGAGAAAATTCAGAAGCATTTGATTACAAACAAATTCAAAATTAAAAGTGTAGTTCCTTATGATATATTGTTAAGTGAAACAAGGGTTGCTCCTATTGAAGCAATTGTTATGGCACGAGTCATAAGGTATTTATAAAAAAATTTGAACAAATGGAAGAGGGCAGATGACCTAAGGTTGTATTTAATGACATATTATGCAAAAGAGAGAAGACTTGGATGCAGAAAAAGAACAAATGGTTTAGTAAATGGTGTATTTTCTTGAACATGTGTCCCATAAACAATAAAGAGATAAAATATTGTGTTATGGGTAAGTTCCACAAGCATACTTGGGATAAGGAGCTAGGGGGAAATAAAAAAATCCCACTCATAATCATCAACACGTACATAGGGGCTAATATTTCTTGGAGAGCTAAAATTATTATTGCAAAACTAATGACTATTTCTCATCAACTCTGTTGTGAAACAGGGCATTGGAAAATACCAAAAGAAGTGTGGGATGAAAGAGTATCTATTTTTTTCTTTTCCAAAAAAATGAAACAAAAAAGCATTTCATTTTAGAATGTGAGGTCTTCAAAGACATCAAGGAAAACTATGCAGATATTTTGCCAGCTAGCTCTTGGGATAATCTATTCGGCAAAGGGTTTATTGAGATGTTGGCAGCGTTTATAGTGAGACTTCACACGAAAAGGGTTGAATACAAGAATCAGACGGAGAATGAATTTGTCTCATAGGCTATCTTTAGCCTTGTGGACAATAATTATTAGGTAGATTGTAGGGATTTAAATTTTAACGAATATTTTTAATAAAAGACATAAATTAAAGGCTTAGAACAATTTCAAAATTTGTTATGCTCTTTCTATGCTTTTAATTAAATTGATTAGTTAGGAAAAAATGTCATATTAACATTAGTGGTGGATTTTTTGGGCATGTGGTATTAATAAGCCATGGTATTGTAACAAAGCCTGTTTTTATATTAAGAATATCCAAAGTAAAGTGGAAGTGAATCTCCATGATTAAGAATTTTGTTACATGTTTTTTTAAATATATATATGTTCAACTAATATATTAATTACTGTTTATAATTAACAACTACTACATAATAGTTTGACTTAATAATATTGCAAAGACATCTACACTTTTATAGATTGGGAAGGTTTTTGAGTTATTTATTAATTATTGTTTTCCATCATAACCTTATTATTTTATTTTAAATTCCATTAATTATTTTGATTTAATTTTTAATTTATATAAATTTTATTATTTTAATATATTTTTCTAATTTATCATATTTAATTATGAAGTTTAGTTTTTAATGACATAATTTTAAGATATTAACATATAATTATATATAGACGAAACTTAGTTAGTAGTAATTTATAAGATCTTAACATATAATTGTATATAGATGAAACTTAGTTAGTAGTAATTTATAAGGTGATATTTTTTTTTCTTTTTTAAAGACTTTTATATTTTTATTGCAATGCTTTATAACCCAGAATGGGGTAGATGTCAAGCTTAAGAATGTCGGCCCAATATAGGGTAGATGTGTAGGTATGAATGTAACCCCCAATGAGTGTAAACATTTAAATGTTGGCTCAATTAATAATAAAAAGTTAAAGCTAAAGTCAATTTGTTATATTTTGATTGTTTTTATTAAATTGTGAATAGGTTTTGTTACAATACCATGGCTCATCAATACCACATGCCCAAAAACTATAACTTATTTCACAATCAAAATATTTTATAACAATATGACATCATTCTTGACCACAGATATTCATCCTCATTTTACCATGGATATTATTAACATGTAAATAGGTTGTGTTACAATACCATGGGCCAATATTATGGATTATAAATATCACGTGCCCAAAAAAACATAGCTTATTTCACTATCCAAATGTTTTATTTTAGTTTAATTTTATAATATTTTTTAATTAAATGTACATGGAAAAAGGTTATTATTACTTTTGAGATATACAAAAACCCTCTATCCTCACTACTACTAAAAATATTCCCATATAAATTCAAGTTTTTAATCAAATTAAAAATGAGAATACTTTTATATATACTGATGTGAAATTTATATAATATAAATAATATTATTAAGGACTAGCATAGATCTATAATAGAGGAAATATAGTGCATGATTGTTTTAAGTTTTCCATTATTGTATTTTTTTTGACATGATTGATCCAATATATAGGTTTAATACTTTACAACTAACTAAGTTTTTTTAATTTAGATACTTTCTTAAACACAATATCATGGAATCGAATTTAAGAGAGAGAGAGAGAGAGAGAGATAAGGAGAGAAGAGGAAGAGAGAGAAGAGGAGAGGAGAGAGATAAGGAGAGAAGAGGAAGAGAGAGGAGTGGAGAGGAGAGAGATAAGGAGAGAAGAGGAAGAGAGAGTGAGGGAAACATAGAGATGGAGGGGAGATAGAGGAGAGAGGGAGAGAGATAGTGACATAGATGGGGGGGAGGAGAGGAGAATGATATAAAGAGGAAGGAAGAGATAGAGGACTCAATAGAGAGAAGAGAGAGAGAGGTAGAGAGAGATGGAGTTGAAGTGGTAGAGATAGGGAGGGAAGAAGAAAGGCGTAGAGGGGGAAATGTGGAGAGAGAGGGGGAGTGACAAGGGAGATATGGAGAGAGAATGAGGGAGAGATGAGAGTGGGAGGGAACAGAGAGAGGAGGGAGAAGGGGAAAGAGAAGAGAGAGAGAGAGAGAGAGAGAGAGAGAGAGAGAGAGAGAGAGAGAGATAATGGGAAGATAGAGAGAGGAAGAGGAAGAGGGAGTGAGGTAGAGATAGATAGATATGGAGAGAGTGTGTGTATGTTTGGGTTGTGAGATAGAGAGAGGGAATAAGAAAGAGACACATAGATACCAATATAGATATTATATAGTATTATATAACCAACCTAGATCCATCTTAAACCTAGATCTATCAACCCACGAGAGGGATAAAATATCTCTGAGGTACAAAATTTTCCTCAATTTTTGCACTTAAAAAAGAGGTTTGCACCTAAGAGATTTTATCCTTATGGACACTTGATAGATATGGGTTTAAGACAGATCTAGGATGGTTATTAATATGAGCCTTTGTAACACCCATGTTCAGTGTTACTTTGTTAAAATACATTTTTATTTTAATTAATTATACATTGAAGTATTTTATTTTAATTAGCATATTAACAACCAGGCTTCGACGTTGCGATCTCCTCCAGCAGGGTTCCAGCAGAGCACGTCTCACAAAGCTCGTCGAGAATTCAGATGGGGCTCTCTCTACGGGATCCTCCTTGGTTCGACCTTCTCTATAACGATTACTCAGCTATAATGTCTCTTCTCAAAGTTCAAATTCTCGGCTATATGTTCAGCTCTGTTTCAGCTTCTTGGCTATATGTTCAACTCTCTTTCAGCTCTGTTTCAGCTAGCTTGTGTAAAGGGAGAAGGCTTGTTTATATATAGGGAGAAGGAGAAGTTAGGATCCCTATAATCGTGGGGGGAGTCTTATCCTCTTAGAATGTTCCATCAACCATTTCCTAAAGGAAGAGATCTGTGGTTTATCGAGTTTAACCACTTGCAATGAGTCATTCCTGAGGTGGTTAAAGGAAACTTCTGCCTCCAATTTGTTAAAAAAGATTCCTAAAAAGGCTAGCATGGGCTTAACACAGGGACAGAGAGCCAGATGGCGCGGCCTCTAGTCCAAATTTTCCCCATTGGCGCGAGGGATGAACTGGCTAGTCGCGCCAATGCTAAAACATAGGTTTTTAAGTGCTTTCTGAGGAAACGTTCAACAGGAAGAATCATGTCCTTATGCAAAAGGATGCAAAGAATGTATTTTTAGAGTTTGACACTGCTCACAGGTCACGGAAAAGACCCTCCAATATGCGGGGCGAGGGATTGTAGGGACAGTGAAAAGATGTTATGTAACGTATGCCCCCTAAAGCATGAGGTCTGAGAGAGAGGGAGGGGTGAAATTCTTTGTGAGAACGCGTTCGACCAAAACACTGCCATTGGAAAACCTGCACGTACGAATACAACTGATACATCTGATATATAACATGTGGCATGGGCACAGGCATCCATAAGAGAGTATATAAATAATGAGATCCAAGGTATGGACACAGCCATCCAGCAGTAGGGATCAATAAATAGTCTCAAGTATGGTCGCAGCCATCCAATCAAAGGAGTCATACAATAAGTCATAATAATCCACAAAGAACCCACAACCCGGATTTCATCAGACAAAACCCAGGGTCTTCTGCTCCATCTTGACCTGAACATGGTATAAATTTGAGCATGCGAATATGTGAGCTGAAGTCGAACATGCAAGAACATTGTCTTATTACCAGTCAATGATGAAAGCTGTTAACAGATGCGAGAGAAACCACCAATAATGACAATGGCTCTCAAGGTAAAAAAGGTACAATCCATGGCATGTGAACAGTGATCTGACTTCGAACACCCACGGAGTCAATCAATCGAAGGCCAATGATGTGGACCTTACGTCGAGTGCGAAGAACCTTCCATTGAGGCATGCAGGCTCCAAGGTACCTGAAGGGAGTCTCTAGACTAGCTTCCTAGATAATGAGATGGAGCCGATAGGAAGTGACCTTGATTGAAGGTGGGCCATAATGCTTCCTACATCATTGACACGAGACAGAGGAATATGATGTTTTTTGAATCAAGACCAAAAGAGAATCAGAGGGAGGTTGAAAACTATAGAGGCAAGCTTCTCTTGAACATATCGGTAGCACGACACTGGATTTGGAAGTATTTGACATCAAGGGATCTGAGGTCATGGTGGCGTGGCAAAGAGCAGATGAGTGATCAAAAGAGATTACCCAAACCCATGGAAGCAAGCAGATAACGAGATGAGATGTCCCCAACCCGACATGAATGCAGACAAGTGCCATGTTCAAGAGCGACATACTACCAACATGACTATAATTTTGGTTCCATTTTCCCCCACCATTTCTGGCGAGTACCCCAATTAGTTTTGAAAACAAGCTTGAAGGGGATAGCATGTGCTTGTGAATGGTAAGTTTGTCCTTCGGAGAAATCCAACCTAGTACATTTTACAAGCCCTAGGAAGGAGGAACTCGAGTAACATCATGACAACGGAGTCCGATGTCATCATTTTTTTAATGAGTCTAATAAAGGAATAACTCGACATCTTTTCATATTTAGAGAGTTTGAAAAGAAGGCGGAAAAGAAAACTCCAGCAGTCCCTTTTCGTAAATAGTCCCTCAGATCCGAAAAGGTAGAAAATTTTGTCTGAGAGAACCTCTTAGTCATGATAGGCTAAGTTATTCCTTTTTTGTAAATAATCTATCCCAACCCGAAAAACGGGTAAACATATACTGGGTAGATATCGTTTCGCATCCATTTAACGAGTTCAAAATGACAAGAGTCTCGGCAATCTTTTCAATTTTTAAGATTCAGAAAAGAGTTGAAATTTGACTCCTCCTGGAGGAACGAGTGGTATAAAGGGTAGCAACTGGTTCTGGTAATGGTGGAACTTCTCAAATCAAGTAAAGGTTAAGAGGTTGGCTAACAAGACCACTCATTGCAGCAGTTCCTCAAGAATGGGTAAAACAACTAAGTGAAGGTGTATGATCAGCCAAGCAGATAGGGACGATGGAATGAGAAAACCAAGGTTCGTTCTGAAAAACGGGATGAAAAAATGGTAATCATAAGAGGTAAAATGGGAATGGTTTCATTTTTAAACAAGCTTGAAATCAGGCTTGAATTTGGTTTCATTTTTACACAAGCGTGAAACAGAAATAAACCATGCTTGAAACCGGTTTCATTTTTACACAAGCTTGAAATGGAAAAAAACTATGCTTGAAATGTTTGCATGCCCCCAGCATGGTGACTCAATTCGAGGTACATGCCCCCCAAGCTTTAGTCCATAGGAAAGGCAGATGGAGTGAAGGTTCAAATTACGAGATTAAGAGAAAGACTCGACTGGGATTTTACGAGATCTAAACAAAGACTCGAATTGAACGGGAACGTGTTTCATTATTTTAACGAGGTTGACACACGGAAAGAACTATCCTTGGGACACCTTGTTTCATGTCGAATAAGAATTCATGGACTCCAATAGGTTTGCATCTGATGGGAGAAAAACATCTTGGAAATTAGGACCCAATTCCCCCAGCACACGATGTACAATGGCATCATCACTAAACGCGGGCACAGGAGAGGTAGCCACATAATTCACCTGTGGAAATGATAAAACCGGTAGATAAAGACCCAGAAGGGATGATGGTGGACTAGATGTCATGTCAGGACCAATGAATGAAAGCTGATCATTGGTCACGATCCGACCTTTGTGTGGAAAATAGATCACACGAAAGAGGGAAGAGACAACTGCCCCCATGACATAAGTATAGTCGTGCCCCAAGAGAAAATTGAAACCCAAGGCTCCTGGAACAACCATCACGTCTATATGGATGGTTTTCCTTCCCAAAGTAATAGGTAGTCTGGGAAGGATCCCTAACGGTTGACTAGTTCCTCTGTTAAAAGCCAACAGATTTTGCGTAACAGGCATAAGCGGTGGAGAACCAAAATCTTGCCAAGTATTGGAAGACAGAATACTAATAAACACTCCTTCATATATAATGGTGCTGGGGACAACCAGATCAAAGGTCTGTACCATTACCTCAAAAGGCACATAATACGGAAGGCGGTATCCTGCAAATCGACTCCAATCAAAGGAAGCGACCAAACTACTTGGAGGAGGTACCATCAAACTGAGATGGTCATCCCCTAGTGTTACTGGAGCAAGAGGAGCACTCTTCTGGACTTCCATCACGGGAGTAGGAGGAGAAACTTCTTGAACTACATTGATAGAAGAATCTTTCTTCGAGTCTGAAGAACCTAAAGAAACAAGAGGAACGTGAGGGGGATGAGATCCACTCTCGACGGAAAAGACCTGATGAAACATAGGTAGTATCAAGTCGACCGATTCCACGTCCAATGGTTGGTCAGGAACAGATTCCTGAATTTTAATTTCTGGGGGAGTGGGATCGACCAAGGATGACTCTTGACTGATTGTGGAATCAACTAGCGGAGTACTCGAAGAAAGCTTCTGGTAACCAGCTGGAAGGCAGGTTGAAAAAACAGTAGGGTTGTCCAACACTCTCTTGGCTTCATCCATGTATGGACAAAGATGAATGGGATGATGCCCTTCACACAACTTACAGGGATTGGTAATCTTACCCTGTTTCTTATGAGTCTTATCAGCACTAGTCAAAGATGTACCACCAATATGATTTCCAGAAGCCAAAGGCAACGGCGGACGACCATCAGACCATGCTTCAAGCACCTTGGGAATGCCAGGGAAATCTTGAAGAAGGTGGTCACCTTTGCACAACATGCAAGGGAATTTGACCTTTCGTGGAAGTTTGGATAGTTCTGCAATGGACGGTTTCTTAAGTGCAGTAGTTGTAGTATTATCCTCTCGCTTATCTGACTTCTTCTTCTTCGTCTTCTTCTTCTTCTTCTTAGCCACCTGGTTACTGGAGTCCATATTTTCACCAGGCAAAGTAGAAGAGGAGGATGAAGAAATAGGTGAAGAAGGGGAGAGGTCCACCTTAGAAGTAACATGATTTTTTTCATGTGGAGGAGATGGTTGTACGGTGGACGGAACACTCGAGACCACCAAGGTTTAAAATAACCATACAATCAATCTGATAGTTAAACCAGGCAAGAAAAACGTTGCCATATAAGGAGCACCAACATTCCCACAAGCAGGAAAAGAACTAGGATTCCCTTCGGAAGGGATTCCTAGGTTAGTGAACTCTGGAAACGTTGCCTAGAAACAACTTTTAAAACAAAACCATAAGGAAACTAACTTTAACCAGGAATATTTCGCAGGTAGTTAATTTTTAAGACATTGAAACAAAATTATATCGTTTCATAATTTAAGAGTCGAGAAATAGGAAAAAGGTGACTCTATCACTTTCAAGTTGGAAACGAGCATGAAAGGACAAGTGCTCGATGATATTTTCAAATTTATGGAATCAGTAAAGATAAAAAATGACTACTCAGGTAGTCTAGGAAAAAGGGTGTACCGGGTTCCCGTGAACTTGCATATACACCTTGGTTAAAATGAAAGAAGAATCAACCAAGGAATTGATGTACATGCAGGTAGTCTCCCCGAATGCTGTGTTCGGTGTATCGTGGTTACAAGGTGGCAGACACAGCTTCCTACCGATAAAAGGATTGCAACCTATAGGGGTCTCCCTTTATATACTCGACGGTACGGGGAGCACAAGTTCGTACTAGAGCTGTCTGAAGCCAAATGGCGAGTGACAGCTGCTAGGTTTTAAGACGTCAGAACACATATCTAACTTAGACCACTAAATGTTTCGTTTAGTTTCAATGTTGCCTTAGGTTAATTGAATAAATTTTAAGTTGATCTTGTATTTATGTTTCAATTCCAAGGTCCTATCGAATGTTGGATCTCACAAATTCCTGAATGCAATATACATGCCATAAAATACCATTTCGTTCAATAAGAGCTATCTACGAGAAGGTTAGGAATTTCAAGCGATAGCAAATAATGAGAACACACAGAAGTATTCACCACAGAACCTAATGCAAACTAATGAGAACGAAAAATCTTTCCTAGAATGTTGAATGCTAGTCATGCAAAAGATTTTCCAATCCTATGATGCAAAAAAAAGATGCAAGCACAAATATATTTTTGATTTTTTCAATGTAGTAGAGAAAAAATCGCACTAAATAACATGAAAAATGAATCTTCACACTAGTTCGAGAATGCCAAATGCAAGAGTCGAAACAAAGAAACTCAAACAACTCAAAAGAAAACAAGACATGAACTCAAACCAATGTCACAAACTCTCAAATCGAAGAAAGATGTCAAAATAGACCCATACAAGCAATGTGAGGTATGCTTGGAGTGATAAGAAGCAAAACTAGATGAAAGAGACAAGACTCACTCAAGACTCAATTCACAAAAAGCAACCACTCAAAACGGACCAAGTGATTTGAATGCAATCAAGCAAATAATGAAGGTGACCACAAAATAAAAGACCCAAACTCCAATAGAAGGCTCAGCATGTCAAAGCACTAGAGAGGCCTAAAGCCATGATGCTGAAAGAAATGGACAAACAACCGAAGAAAAAGGGCTAATCACAGTCAGAAACAAACCCAAAGCATTCAAATCAAGTCAAGAAAACACCAAGAGACACCAGAATGGAAAAAAAACTCCAAAACAAGGGAAACCCTAGCACCTACAGGAATTGGCGTGATTGTCTGGTTGTAATCAGTGCCAAACAGGGGATGGCGTGAGTAATAAACTGACAACTCATGCCAGTGGGCGCGACTGTCAGGCTGGAAACTGTGCCAATCGAGCCAACCTTGAAAAGATGAAAATTTGGAAAAACAGAGGTCAAAACTGATCCTCTGGGGCTGAACAGGGGCCTAACACTCAGCAACACGATCCAGAAAATGCAAGCGAAGCAATAAAATACCAAGAAGAAGATCTAATAGTAGAAAGAAAAATTTGCACTGATCCCTAGTGGAGTTGCCAATTTTTTGGTGAGGTAAATCCCCTTTGCAGACAGAGGCAATTCCACTAGCCCTAGAGTGGGTCTAGCCACAAACAAGACACGCTATGACATCAATTCCTAGTTAAGAATGGACAAAGACTTGGTAGATCACTTATTATAGGTCCTATGCTATTGTGTCATCCAGAAGAATGGCTGCCTCCTGCTCCTGATTCGACAGGTCACGATCTGCTCATTCTCACGCTCGGATACCTGCACATACACAAGAAACAAAGACGATACACAACATACTATTCCACATTCCTAACTATCAGTCAATCAAAGAAGACTAAATCACATGCATTAAATAAACATAACACAGATATGGAAACAATATCATAGTTGAGTATATTAAATTAAAGAAGGAAGAGAACAACCAGGCTTCAACGTTGCGATCTCCTCCAGCAGGGTTCCAGTGGAGCATGTCTCACAAAGCTCATCGGGAATTCAAACGGGGCTCTCTCTACAGGATCCTCCTTGGTTCGACCTTCTCTATAATGATTACTCAGCTATAATGTCTCTTCTCCAAGTTTAGCTTCTTGGCTATATGTTCAGCTCTATTTTAGCTCTGTTTCAGCTTCTTGGCTATATGTTCAGCTCTCTTTCAACTCTATTTAAACTAGCTTGTGTAAAGGGAGAAGGCTTGTTTATATAGAGGGATAAGGAGAAGTTAGGATCCCTATAATCATGGGGGGAGTCCTATCCTCTTAGAATGTTCCATCAACCATTTCCTAAAGGAAGAGATCTGTATTTTATCGAGTTTAACCACTTGCAATGAGTCATTCCTGAGGTGGTTAAAGGAAACTTCTGCCTCCAATTTGTTAAAAAACATTCCTAAAAAGGCTGGCGCGGGCTTAACACAAGGAAAAAGCACTATCTGGCGCGGCCTCTAGTGCAAATTTTCCCCATTGGCGTGAGGGATGAACTGGCTACCCGTGCCAATGCTAAAACATAGGTTTTTAAGTGCTTTCTGAGGAAATGTTCAACAGGAAGAATCATGTCCTTATGCAAAAGGATGCAAAGAAGGTATTTGCGGAGTTTGACACTACTAATAGGTTAGGGAAAAGACCCTCCAATATGCGGGGCGAGGTATTGTAGGGACGGTGACAAAATGATGTGTAACAGTCCTGGACAGGAGAAGAAAAATAGCTAGAGGCTGAAGAAAGATAACTTCTAGAGCTGGTGGAGAACTAGTAGAATTATATTATCTGACTTGGGAGAAGAGACTAGACAGGATTCCTGAGGTCTACTTCCTTAGATAAAAAACTGCAGTGAATTTTCTACCTTGATACAGAGCACGGGGAGAGTGGAGGACATTATTGCCTCACTCAAGGTTGGGTAGAAGCCATCAGAGTCACAGAAAATGAGATAAGTAGACTTGATTTAAAAAGAAACTTGAATATTTTTCCATGTGAAATTGTATGCATAGATACAGGACTAGAAAGGTTAACTTATGTGTATTTTTTTGGCATAATAACTTACAGAGCAAGAAATTCCTGTAGGAAATGGTAATGGGAAAAGGTTTCTGTACTTATAATACTGACTCTTATGATATTTAATTCTAGGTGAAAGAAAACTACAAATTTAGCAGGTTTGACAAGCTAAAACTTAGGGAGTAAACCCCAAGGAAAAGATAGTTTGTCCTGCTGGTAGAATCTAACTAGTACACGGACCGAGGGGTTATTACCCTTAGAGTGGTCCGGACACTCACCTAGAATAAATTTGGAAGCAGAAAGTAAATAGTGTAGATTATTACATTATTAAATTTGTAATTACAACAGTAATCACTTTCTGAAAACAAAGTTTCGGAGAGAACTTCTCTTTCTTATTTTAAAATATTAAAATAGTCCTAAAACTAGCGAAACTGTAAAGGAAATATTTTCATGTACATACAATAGAAATCATGAACTATATGTCAAAACAAATATTAAACATTATAGAAATGAAGGAGCGAGATTATACATAATAAATGGAAAATCAGAATACATATATATAGCTACACTCCTAAAACACTACAAATCTATATATAAACTTTGTGATCTTTATAATAATTGCAATGAATGGATGTGTGTTATAATGAGTCAAGGGTTAATTGATACGATAAAAATATTGACACACTGTGGGTATGTTTACAATAGGTATTGTATCCATTTTGTTGTTTATATAATTTTTCCATGTCATTTAATTATATATTCAGAGTTGGTCTATTGTCTAGCTTTCAAGAGTAGTATATACATAGTAATGTAAGGTCTCTTATGATTATTGCTATATTTGGTAGATAGAACTACTATCCTTGTGAGTAGTTTTATGTGGATGAACGTTACAAGTGGTATCAATCTAAAGGGAGGAATTTATCAATAAAGGGAGGAATTTATCAATAACCATGAGAAGGTGATCAATACATCAAACACCTGGAACTAAAGGGGAATTTAACCCCAGTGTAATCAAGAAGCTAATCCAGAGATGTGGGTGCAGTTAAGTATAGATCAGCACCAGCAAACTAGCAGATTTATGGAAGAACAGCAAAGACATACCAACAGGTTGTTGGATATTGTGCAACAACTTCAAAAGGAAATGGTCTGAGTATGAAGTGACAACGAAAGAATGATGAGGGAGAAGGAAAATATACTTAAGAGTCTTTCATATAAAAAAAATCATCCCACTGCACAGCCTAGCCCAGAAAGGGAAACCCATGTACAAGGTGAACAACAACAACATATTCCTGAAAATCATGAAGGAAGCCGCACTCATCGAAGAAACAAGAGTAATACTTACAATGATGCTGAGTCTGAAAATGCTTCCGATCAGCAAGAACTGAAGAAGTAGAGAGTGGAACTGCAAGGAGAATTTCGGAATATTAAACCCCCTACATTCGACTGAGAGGCTGAAGAGGTGGCAGAAACTTGGATCGTTAACATGAATAAATATTTTCAATTATATGAGTATGAAAGCAAACTCAAAGCTCAATTGGTAATTTACCAATTGCGAGAGAAGGCCACGTTATGGTGGGAAGAAGTGAAAAACGTACATGGAATCGAAGACCAAAATGTAACCTGGGATGAATTTCAGTGATACTTTAAGGACAAGTACTTGACCAAATGATTCTATGATAAAAAAGCTCAAGAATTTAATGATTTGCAGCTAGGCCAACTATTTATAGATGAATTCATCACCTACTTCACTTCTCTGTAAATATATGTGCCATATTTAAACGATGAAAAGGAAAAGGTACAACGATTTCTGAGTAGTCTAATTGCTCATATGAAAAAGAGAATTGAGTTTGTAGACCAAAAACGATGGATGAGGTAATCCGAAAGGCACGGATGTGCTATCAGCAGTCTAAAGCCAAAGGAGAAGTGGGCAGAAATTGGCCACCCAAGAAAGGACAGAAAAACTCCTCAAACTTCAGAAATAAAAGACGTGGAAATTATAAGGCTGTTGTAAGGAATTCACCAAGTAAGCAAACTGGGAAACATCTGCAAAGACCCAATTGGATATCCGAGGATAGACCCACCGAAGCATCCAGTAGACCAGATCATGGACAGCCACAGAAACCACCATTGCAGTGTTGGGGATGTGGTGAGGGACATTATTATAAAAATTTTCCGCATCATGGGAGGAATGAAACTACAGCTAACGTGCAAGAGGCATCTATTGTTGAAGATGTGGCACGAAAAATACCCAGAATCAATGCTGCACTAGAAGATTGACAAGTAGATTTCTATCCATCTATGATAGAACTGGAAGGTAAGATGAATTCTCATCCCATATCTGTTTTGGTCGATCCTGGTGCTAATTTAAGTTATATAGACCCTCGGATTGTGGAAAAATATAAACTGTAGGGCCAAACGTTTAAAAATCCTTGGTTAGTACAGTTGGCCATCAGGACAAAAGGAAAATTTCATGCCAAAGTTTCTGACTTCCTTCTTGAAGTCGGGGATCAGAATCGAAGGGTTGAATTAAACATTCTACCCTTAGGCTCATATAATACATTATTGGGCATGGATTGGTTGGAAGCACACTGCTCATTAGTAGATTTCAAGGATAATATTATTTACTATAAGGCTGAAGATGGAACACGTCAAGAGTTGAAGGGAATTAAGAAGCCCCTTCAGTTTTGTCCTATTACAGCATCCCCACTAGGAAGGTGCATTAGGAAGGGATGTCAAATCTATGCGATCCAGGTGGGATTTTCCAATTCCAAATATAAGTCTCCTACAATGGAAAACATACCAGTGGTACAAGATTTCATGGATGTATTTCCAGAGAGCATACCTGGTTTACCACAAAAGCGGGAGATAGAATTTACCATCGAATTAATGCCAGGAGTAGCACTGGTATCACGAGCACCTTAGTGAATGGGTGTGCCTAAGTTAACACAGTTGAAGATGCAATTTCAAGAATTGATGGGCAAGGGTTATGTTAGTCTCCTGTATTCACAGTATCACTAGGTGACTATGAATTTTCTACAATCTGCTGAAAATAGCATTCCTTGACTATCAGCTATTCTCATAAATCTCACTGCCTTCATTAAATTTATTTTTCCTAATTCACTATCTATCATTTTTCCTCTTTAAAAAATACCCTCATTCTCACCTTTTTTCCTTACCTAAAGACCCACTCTCATTTCTAAAAAACCCCATTAACCCACTAACCTTCATCATTTTCCCTTATTCCACTGAAACAATGTAAAAAGTCCTTTTTACATTGTTTTAAACTAAAAAATATATATTTCAGGAACCATCTTCTAATTAAACCCTATGTTAAATTAAAAAACCCGATCACTAATGTTTTTAGCCCTCGCGCTAAAAACCCTTACCAACCGCTCATGAAACCCTACCTTCCGCCCTTATTTATAAGCGCCTCCGCTTATTTATTTAAACCTCACCCGTTATATACTTTAATCCTCACTTTAAAAGCCTTTAACTCCGCCTTCTTAACTCGAGCCCCACTTCATAAAACCTTGGTTATGTTTAAAACCCAAACCCCGCATATAAACAAATACCTCCTCTCTATTATATAAACCCTGGGCCCCACCACCTAAGCCTACCCGCGCTACATCTAACCCCGACCACCGTTGGATCTCACCCCTCCCAATACAATGACCCATGTTGCATATCGTGCATCCAAAATCCCATGGGTTAACAACCCCAAACGTTGTGAAATTGGTGGTATTCACCCTTGTACCCTCTGCCATGCAGCACCCTTTCTATGGCATCACATCCCTCCACCAAAAATTGTTCACCGCCCTCACTCCGTGTGAAAAATGCCTTTCTCCCTCTCGCCATAAACCAAAACCTCCACCTCCATTCAAATGATCCAAAGGCGTGTGCCTTTGCGACAAGCTCCATCTGCCTGTTGAAACCCTTGCAATGCTCCAAACGACCCGATAAGCCCAAACAAATGCAGAAAACCCACAAACACAGGTTTTTAGTAATAAAATTGTGTTTAAATGTGAATGTAGCTAGTGTTTGAATGGGAAATGGCATTCCAAAGTCCAAAAATGGTTTAAATAATGCTCTGTATAACGATCCAGTGGCATTGGCATACTCAAAAGGACCAAGAACGCAAGATCAGAATAAACATCAATGGATCATGACCACTGATGGTTATGCGAACCCTCTAAAGACAGTAAGGATTCTCCACAGAGACAGAGTAAAGAAATAAAAAGGTGTACAGTAGATGCGCAGAGATAAAGGGAAAAGCAAGAACACAGTCACAAAGACTGTGACAGTGAGAGGGTTGAAAGATTAAAGATCAAATCAAAGGTTAATGATGAAGAAACATGATTAAAAGACAGAGATCAAAAGAATAAGAGATTAATCAAGGGTTAAAGGCAAAAAAAGGAAGATTAAAGGAATTAAAGGAGAAAAAGCAGGCTAAAAGCAATTAGACAGACAACAAGAGGCAAATCCCACTTTAAATGCTAAATCGGGGTTTAAAGGACAAATCAAAAGCAAATTAACACAACAGATAGATCCGAATGCTAAAAGCAAAACAACAGTTACTTCTCATATACACTTTGGTCACCTACAGCCTCATTTCACTTGAATAAAGGAAACCACAGTTATTGAAAGAGTCAGAGATATTTCTCACCTACTCAGCAGTTATTGTAAAGTTAAATGAAAAGCCTCAAAAGTCAAACATTTCCTAAAGTTAGCTCAGCAGTTAAGTTAGAAGTTATTATTACAGTGAATCAGTCTCAGATATTTTTCCTTGGGCCTTGCATGGTCTCAAATGTCAAAAATGCATTAACATTGTAATAAATACAAATCTGAAACCCTAGCTTAGGATCACCTCCTCATTTTTGCATATAAATATAGCATGTATTATTCATTTTTATTGTTAACTGGTTAGCTGGTTGGTTGCTTGATTAGAGGATTGTCTGCTAGGCTGGATTTGATCAGACTCTGAGTTGCAGAGATATGTTGCACTGGAGTAATGTAACTGTTTTGGACATCAGTAATACAAGCATGGTCGCAGGATTTTTTAGCTATGTTAATGGTGAAGTTATCCTTCTTTTTCAATGTTTTCCCTTCTGTTTTCCATATTGTCCATCATTTTCCTGATAAAAGAACAGAAAATTTAGATTAAGATATTTTGTCTTGGCACCTTAATTATGTCTGCTTCTTTCATCTTAATGTTTTCCTCTGCAAGGTTTGATTAGAGAATTCTTAATTTCTCTCTAGTTCCACCTAGCTTGTTGGCTTGAAATTAATTCAGTAGAGTACAGCCAAAGAAGTCTATGGTATGCCCTATCCTTTTGTTTTTCTTGAAATGTTATTTTCTAGGTCTTTCTTTGAAGTTTACTTAGTAGAGTCCAGCCAAAGAAGGCTATGGCTTTCCCTGTCCTTTGGTTTGTCTCAAACTGTTGCTGCAAAGGTATTTTTAGTTGATTAAATAATTCTTAATTTCTCTTTAGTTTCACTGACTGTTATCTTAAATGTTTTCTTTGTCTGAAAGTAATTCTAGGATTGCTGGATTGTTGTCTTAAGGTTCACTTACTAAATTCTAGCCAAAGAAGTCTATGGTTTGCCCTGTCTTTTGGTTTTTCTTAAACAGTTACCTAAAATGATTTTCTTGTTGAAGTATGATTAAAGGATTCTTAATTTCCCTTTATTTTTACTGATTTCACAACTTACTGTCATTTCATATTTCATCTAATCTAAGATATCCACTTGATATAGTTAGCTTGTCCTATGAAAACCCTTGTAGATTTTATGAACAATTAAATCCTTTTATGACTCCATATCCCAATGGATTAATGCTTCCCACAGTCTATCTATTCAACTGAAACACTCAATCACTTAATCACACAATCAATTAATCAACCAAAAAAAACAAATAGTCCTAAGAACTTCATAACTAGCCTAAAATGAGAAAACAAAATCATAAGGATATATCATTTACAAACACATACATAGAGAGATCCCTCTCTGAGTGCAGGAAGTCTAGGTCCTTGGACTCCAAAGTGGTTTGATGTGGTTCCTTCCAGAGTTGTTCTTGCCAATCTTGAAAATCACGAGGAGCCAACATAGTGGCAACCATACTAGGGAACTGAGTAATTAACAGCTTAAATATTTCCTCAAGAACCCAGAAAACCCCTTTTAACTTAGATGACTCAAATATTCGCCAAGAATGGTATCTTGTTGTTGATGGTGGACAACAGCCAGCCATAAAACAAATTAAAATCCTCCACCTGGTGACTCCACTGGCTTTCAATATGCCTATTGACTCCACTGGTTTTCTATAGACTCCACTGGGAAATTATTGAGAAATCCTGATAACATTTAACCTCAAAGAAACCCAGTCAAGAATACTTTGTGGAATAAGTATTCCTTTCATAGATTGGTTTGTTTTTCAAACTATTATACAAACTTTAAACCTCTCTTAACCTTGGGTCCAAATTCTGGCTCCTAGAAGAATCTGTACCAGATCCCATCCTTACACAAACCCTCCTACAATAGTTGACAACCTTGAAATCATCCTTAGGAAATATCCTAGATCTAAAAGTCCAAATTTTAGCAGACCTATCCACAAAGGAAGTTCCCTACCTGAAAACCTCAAAGACTTGTAGAATATCCTCTCTTGGTCACCCCTAGAACAAAGCTTGTCTAGGACTAGATCTCAGAATTGGATAACCAAGATAGTTTTAGACCTGTCCACCTTAAAACAAAATCTTGTTGTACTAACCTCATCCCCCACTATTCATCTTCCTCCATTGCCTCCTTTTTTCAATCCTCCACTTGTTAACTCTCCTTTGTTTCCCCAACCATAGATCATGGCAACATGGTATGCTCCACTAGTCCTACCATTGCCTTTACTTGTCCTACCACAGGACTATCATTCCAAGATTCCCTTATATGGTGCAAGTAGTTCTACTACCGCTCAAAAACATGTGTATAGGATGAATGACTATTTTGACAAACAATAAATAGATGATGAAACTGTTAAACTCGGAATGTTTGGTCAAAGCTTAGGGGGAGAGGCAAGAAAATGGTTTAAAGGTCTAACCCCTAATAGTATAAATGACCTCCCTGCTTTTCATCAACTATTATTAAGCAAATGGGAAGTCAAGAAGAACCCTCTCCAAATCTTATCAGAGTATGAAAACATTAAGAAAAATGTTGGAGAGGGTGTCCAAGAATATTGCACTAGGTTCAATAGTGTATACAATCCCCTCCCTACACACATGAAACCTCCACAAGGCCTAGCTCTAATGAAATTTCCTGATGGTTTTGATCCAAAGATGGCTTATCAATTAAGAGAAAGAGAACCCCTTACATTAGAAGACATGCAGAGGGAAGCAGTAAATGTAGAAGCCAATCTGATTGCCAAAAGAGCTAGAATGAAAAATGAAAAAAGAGTCACATAAAGGGAAGAAGTTGTAGCCTCCACAACTAATACAAAGATTGATAATTTAGTTAAAACCATGGAAAGGATGATGGAGAGTATGAATTTGAAGGAGAGAGCTTACCCCAGAGAAAACCAAACAACTCCTCAAAACAAAAATCAAAATCAGAACCAAAACTTAAAATTTAGGAGAAACCCCCCTCAAATAAGACTGAAAGGTCTTGATCAACAAATCAGGCCTCCTTTCCAAGAAAAATATGTTGATGAGGATGAGGGGGTAGTTGAAGAAACAGAGGAAAGTCACATAAATCTAAAGGGAGTAAATAATGAGGATATTGTTTTCCTCACTGAGGAAGAACAAGGCATGTTTTCCCCAACTCAATTCGAATAATAAAGCCTAGAATCTGAAGACTATAAACAAGACTTTGAAAATGCCATCATGGAAGTACATAGACAGTATGACCTCAGAAGCAAGAAAACCCAAGACACTCCCAAGAGAAAGAACTCTGAAATTTCTGCTAGGAAGATCCCTGAAAATATTCCTAAAAAGACAACAGAAAATCCAAACATAGTGGCTGAAAGTTCTGATAAAAGTAAGAACAAAAACAGCCAACACATTGGTGACCAAAGTAGCACTAGCAATCCAGCTAGTAGCCCTAACAATTTTTTTTTAACTGAGACTCGAAATAAAAATCAGCAAGCTGCACAGACACCTTTTAGTATAGAGAATGAAATTGCCAAGATTAAAATCTCCATACCTCTTACTAAATTAGTTACTCAAGATGTATATAGATCCCAAGTTTTGAAAGCTTTAAACATAGGAGAAAATTTTGATTTTGTAAATTTAAATGATGACAGACCTAAACTTTTGTTTGGAGCAGAAGTAGAAGGTAAATTTCAAGAGGGAGGTGTCCCTCCATTTTATGTCAATTTGAACATCCATGATAAAATCCTCCACAATGCCATGTTAGATTCATGAGCTTCACATAACCTCATTCCAAAGGTAGTAATGGAAAGACTAGGCCTTGAGATAACTAGACCATACAAAGATTTATACTCTTTTGATTCTAGTAGAGTTAAGTGTCTAGGCCTAATCAAATATTTTTGTGTTAATCTAGCACAAATACCAGCCAAGAGCCTAGTAATTGATATTGTAGTGGCTAAAATTCCTCCTAAATATGGCATGCTCCTTTCAAGATCATGGGGAGATAAACTTTAAGACACCCTCCAAATGGACATGACCTATGATGCTATAGTTGTCTTTAGTCAACCAAGAATACTATATAGGGAGAATCATATGAAATACATGGTTAGCAGTCAAGAAAAGCTAGATAACTCCCCTATGTATTCTATTCACACAGACCTTGATTCATTTATCGTTTACAACGATGAAAATATCAATGAACAAGTGACAGAAAATGAGCAAACAACTGGACAAGAAGAGGAAAAAGAGGAGGAACAGTCAGAAAAGTTAGCCCAAATAGAAAATAACCAACATAATGAACAACATATGGGTATCCACAATGACCAACCCAATGATAAATCTGAAATTGAACCTCTTTGGAGTATGAGCTTTGATGGTTCTTGTGGTAAAACTGGTTCGGGATCAGGTGTTTGGGTGCACAACACTGAGAATAACCATGCAGAAGGCCACTCAAATAAGTTTAATTTCCAATGTACAAATAACATAGAAGAATATGAGGCACTTTTCCTAGGGCTACAATTACTCAAGAAATTAGGAGCCAAAAGGATTTCTGTTCATGGAGATTCTAAGCTAGTCATTAGGCAAATCATGGGAGAATATTCAGCTAAGAATCCTAGATTAAGAGCATATAGGAATGATGCCCTGAACCTCTTAAAAACTTTCAAAGGATATGATCTTACCTTTGTCCCTAGAAATCAAAACATCCTTGCCAATGGCCTAGCATTTGCAGCTAGTACTTGTTAAAAACTTTATCATAGCAAGAAATACATAGTGCAAGTCAAATATAGACCAACAGTCCCTGATAATATAAAATATTGGCAATTTTTTGAAGGAGATAAATAGATTGAAGATTTCTTGCAGTCCATAAATGGGTTTGACATGCCAAATTCAGACTCAGATCATGAATAATACTGCTCTACTGAGGAACAAACTTACAAAGAAGAACCTCCTGATAATGTTGATATAAATTTGTTAGAAAAAGAACACCCACATGAGGCAGAACTGTGTGCAGACTCAGAAAAAGAAGACTTTGAAGTGTTGCAGTCCAGAGATGATACTTTTCCAAAGGGACTGGTTCCTCTAGAGGAACGTTTTGACTTCAATGATGTTACTAAAAAGCTAAAAATAGAACCTATTGAAGCAGAGGAGGAAGAATGTAATATAGGTAGTGAACAAGAACCCAAAATGATAAAACTATTAAAAACACTACCAGCTCATATAAAACAAAAATACATTGAGCTTTTCAGAGAATTTACTGATGTGTTTTCTTGGAGCTATGAAGATTTAAAGTCATATGATAATGAGATAATTCAGCATAAGATTCCTCTCAAAGAAAACCAGAAGCCCCTCAAACACAAATTGCGCAGAATAAACCCTGTGCAACTGCCATTGGTTGAGAAAGAAATTAAGAAAATGTATGATGCTGGAATAATAGTCCCTCTGAGATATTCAGAATGGATTTCAAATCTTGTGTCAATGAGGAAGAAAACATGAGAAATTAGGCTATGCATAGACTTCAGAAATTTAAATAAAGCCTCCTTAAAGGACAACTACCCTTTACCAAAAATGGATCATATACTGCAAAGGGTGGTAGGCTCCAAAAGAATATCTTTGCTTGATGGCTTTTCAGTGTACAATTAGGTGCTGGTACACCGAGATGATCAACACAAGACAAAATTTCACCACACCCTGGGGCACCTTCATGTATGTTAAAATGCCTTTTGGGTTAATGAATTTTGGAGCTACTTTCCAAAGAGCAATGGATATTTCTTTCTCAGAAGAAATAGATTACTTCATTGTGATATATCTTGATGACATAACAGTCTATTCTAAAACTGATGAATAACACTTAGCTCACTTAAGAAGAGTCTTTGAAAAATTCAGAAAGTATGGTTTGTCTTTGAATCCCAAGAAAACTTTGTTTGGCCTTCAAGAAGGGAAAATTTTAGGCCAAATCATATCTGAGGAGGGGATCAAGATTAACCCAAAGAGGATTGAAGGGATCTTGCAAATCAATCATCCAAGAAACATCAAACAGCTACAATATTTCATTGGAAAGATAAATTTCTTAAGAAGGTTCGTACCAGACCTTGCAAAACTCCTAAGAAACATTACTAATATGCTGAAAAGAGAAATAGGAGTCAAATGGACCATAGAAGAAAAACAGTCTTTTGATTTGGTAAAAAAGGCTCTTACACAAACACCAGTTATGATCAGCCCTGATTTTACCAAATATTTCTTTAAATTTTCTTTTGCATCAGAACATACAGTTGTTGTTGTCTTATTGCAGAAAAATACAAGAGGACAGGAGCAACCCATAGCATTTTTCAGCAAGGCATTAAGAGATGCAACTCTGAAATATAACATCATGGAAAAACAGGCTTTTGCATTGATCAAAGCATTGAAGGATTTCAGAGTATACATTCTCCATTCACACATCATTGCCTTTGTGCCTCACACAATGGTAAAAGACATACACAAGATCCTGATGGAAAAAGAGGTAAGTGGATTGTTGTCATATTAGAGTATGATTTGGAAATCAGACCCACTAAACTAATCAAAGGGCAAGGACTGGCTAAGCTCATGGCTGAAACAAATTTTTAAGCACTGGACATAAATATGATTAATGCATTAGATGAACAAGAGGAGTTGGCAACTCCACCTATTGAAGAAACATTTCTGAACTCATCTTGGTATGATGATATATTATATGTGCTTTTCAATCTGAATGTTCCTCCTGGTTTGTCCAAAACAAAGGCTAGATTTTTGAAGTTAAAAGCTATAAATTTCTACATTTTAGATAAAATATTATATTAGAAAAATGCTAGTGGTATATTGCTTAAATGTTTGTCAGAAGAAGATGCAGATAGGATCAAGCATGAATTTCATGAAGGAGAATGTGGAGGCCACCTCTATTGGAAAATTGCTGTCAATAAAATCCTTAGAGCTGGTTACTATTGGCCCGCCCTCTTTCAAGAAATCCATAAAATGGTAATTTCCTGTCACAAATGCCAAATCTTTGAGGGCAAAATAAAACTGTTGCCATTGCCTTTACATCCAATTCTGTTGAAACTCCTTTTCAACAATGGGGCCTAGATTTTATTGGATAAATCCACCCTGCCCCCTTTGCCTAACACAAATGGATCCTCATTGCATCTGACTCTTTTATAAAGTGGATAGAAGCCATTCCTTCCAGGACTACCACTGACTCAGTAATGATCAAATTCCTTTAAAACCACATTTTGTATAGATTTGGATGTCCTAGAAATATCATTACTGACAATTCTAATACCTTTAGATCCAAGAAAATGGTGGAATTTTTCCACAAATATCAGATTACATTGCCGCATTCTATAGCTTATTACTCTCAAGGTAATGGGTTGTCCGAATCCTCAAACAAGAGTTTGGTGAACATTATTAAAAAGTTGTTGGAAGAGAACAAGAAATCATGGCACATCAAATTAGTACATGCACTATGGGCAGACACATTAACAAATAAAAAATCAATTGGTATGTCTCCCTATTAGCTAGTATATGGAGCAGAAGCAGTCTTCCCAACAAGCTTGGGCGTTTCAGTGATGAAATTCATCCAAGAAGCATAGTCTGAAGAAAATGATATGCAAAGAAGAATAAACCAGTCTATCCAGCTATAGCAAACAAGAGAAGAAGTATACAACTGAACACAACAAGTGCAAGAAAACATCAAGAATATTTTTGACAAAAGGACCAAGGAAAATGATTTCAGCATTAGAGACAAAGTGCTAAAGTGGGATTCAAGAAGAGAGGACAAGGGCGAGCATGGAAAATTTGATAGTCTATGGAGAGGTCCATATATCATCCATTCAACAAGAGGTAACAATGCATTTTTCCTACAAGAGATGGATGGAAAAGAATTATTTGGAGGTTCTATCAATGGCAGGATTCTAAAGCATTATTTTAGTTGAAGATCTCAGTTTAAAGCCATATTCATTATATATAACATTGTCTAGATAAAAAACTTGGAAAAATAAGCACATAAAGGAAGAAAATAAGAAAAGAGGGCAGTTAAAAAAAAAAAAGGTAAAGCCCCATACCAAAAAAGAATGTTTCTGAAAGTGTGCAATTCCAATTGCCACTACTTTTGAAAAGATCTTGTTTAGTCATACATCCTAACCATGATTGAGAAAATTTTGAATTTCTGCTGATAGGATAGTGTGAAGATTTTTCAAACTGTGTAAACTTGGCTTATCAGTAGATTAGATAGGAAAAGATGTTGGTTCCAAAGGCTAAATCTAAACCAAAGAGAAGAAAGGGATACATAACAAATTCCAGATCAAAGCCCTCATGTTTTAGTTTTACTTTTTGCAAAAATAAATTTGTGTGCAACTTGTCCAAAATGCCATAGTTCATGACAATCAAACTGCTTAATCTTGATTTTGGTCATGCTTTAAATTTCTTGTTGATAGATTAGAGAATGAAAATCTGTCAAACTGTTTAATCTTGACAAATAAGTAGATTAGGTAGAGAATAAAATAGCTCATCAGTCTAATTTGAGCCTTTGAATGATATAAGGGTAGAAATAGATAGTTTTTTGCTTTCAAAAGAAAATTGATGTCAAGGGTTTTCCAATCTAAGTGCACCCAAATGAAGAAAAAATGTTAGACTAAGATGATGGGTAGGTATAATTGAGTTGCAGAAAATCATGATTTTCAAGTTTTTGAAGGTTACAGTTACAAAGAAAAGTAGCAGATCAGGAATTGCAGAATGAAAAATTTTCCAAGTGCAAACAAGGCACTGATCTACAAATTCCATAGATTTGAACTTTGAGGTTCTTGACTCCTCCTAAAGGAGATGCCCTCCCCATCCGGAGCCACTGTGAGTCTCCTGTATTCACAGTATCACTAGGTGACTATGGATTTTCTACAATCTGCTGAAAATAGCATTCCTTGACTATCAGTTATTCTCAGAAATCCCACTGCCTTCATTATCTTTATTTTTCCTAATTCACGATCTCTCATTTTGCCTCTTTCGAAAATACCCTCATTCTCACCTTTTTCCCTTACCCAAAGACCCACTTTCATTTCTAAAAAACCCCATTAACCCCCTCACCTTCATCATTTTCCCTTATTCCACTAAAATAACGTAAAAGTCCTTTTTACATTGTTTTAAACTAAAAATGATATATTTCGGGACCCATATTCTAATTAAACCCTGTGTTAAATTAAAAAGCCTGACCCCTAATGTTTTTATCCCTCGCGCTAAAAACCCTTACCAACTGCTCATGAAACCCTACCTTCCGCCCTTATTTCTAAGTGCCTCCGCTTATTTATTTAAACCCTGCCCCTTATATAATTTAATCCTCGCTTTAAAATCCTTTAACCCAGCCTTCTTGACCCGGGCCCCACTTCATAAAACCCTAGTTATGTTTAAAACCCAAACCTCATGTATAAACAAATACCTCCACTTTATTATATAAACCCCGGGCCCCACCACCTAAACCTACCCGCACTACATCTAACCCCGACCGCCATTGGATCTCACCCCTCCCAATCCAACGACCCACGTTGCATATCGCGCATCCAAAATCTCATGGGTTAACAACCCCAAACCTTGTGAAATGGGCGGTATTCGCCCTTGTACCATCTGCCACGCGGCGCCCTTTCTATGGCATCACATCCCTCCGTCGAAAACTGTTCACCGCCCTCACTCTGTGCAAAAACCGCATTTCTTCCTCCCGCCATAAACCAAATGGCCACCTCCATTCAAATGATCCAAAGCCCTGTGCCTTTGTGGCAAGCTCCCTCCGCCTGTTAAAACCCCTGCAATGCTCCAAACAACCCGATAAGCCCAAACAAATGCAGAAAACCCACAAACGTAGGTTTTTAGTAATAAAATTGTTTTTTAATGTGCAGGTAGCCAATGTTTGAATGGAAATGGCATTCAAAAGTCCAAAAATGGTTTAAATGAATTCTTTGGATAATGATCCAGCAGCATTGGCATACTCAAAAGGATCGAGAACGCAAGATAAGCATAAACATCAATGGATCATGGCCATTGATGGTTATGCGAACCCTTTAAAGACAACAAGGATTCTCCACAGAGACAAAGTAAAGAAATAAAAAGGTGTACAGTAGATGCGCAGAGATAAAGGTCAAAGGAAGAACATAGTCACAGAGACCGTGACAGTGAGAGGGTTGAAAGATTAAAGATCAAATCAAAGGTTAAGGATGAAGAAACAAGATTAAAGGACAGAGATCAAAAGAATAAAATATTAATCAAGGGTTAAAGGCAAAAATAGGAAGATTAAAGGAATTAAAGGAGAAAAACCAGGCTAAAATCAATTAGACAGACAGCAAGAGGCAAATCCCAGTTTAAATACTAAATCAGGGTTTAAAGGACAAATCAAAAACAAATTAACACAACAGACAGATCCAAATGCTAAAAGAAAAACAAAAGTTACTTCTCATATACACATTAGACACCTACAGCCTCATTTCACTTGAATGAAGGCAACCACATTTATTGAAATAGTCAGAGATATTTCTTAGCTTCTCAACAGTTATTGTAAAGTTAAATGAAAAGCCTTAAAATTCAAACATTTCCTAAAGTTAGCTCAGCAGTTAAGTTAGAAGTTATTATTACAGTGAATCAGTCTCAGATATTTTTCCTTGGGCCTTGCATGGTCTCAAAGGTCAAAAATGCATTAACTCTGTAATAAATACAAATTTGAAACCCTAGCTTAGGATCACCTCCTCATTTTTGCAGATAAATAATGCATGTATATTCATTTTTAGTGTTGGTTGGTTGCTTGATTAGAGGATTGTCTGCTAGGCTGGATTTGATCAGAATCTGAGTTGCAAATATTTGTTGCACTGGAGTAATGTAACTATTTTGGACATCAGTAATACAAGCACGTTCACAAGATTCTTGAGCTATGTTAAAAGTGAAGTTATCCTTCTTTGTCAATTTTTTCCCTTCTGTTTTCCATATTTTCCATCATTCTGATAAAAGAATAGAAAATTTATATTAAGATATGTTGTCTTGGCACCTTAATTTTGTTTTCTTCTTTCATCTTAATGTTTTCCTCTACAAGGTCTAATTAGAGAATTATTAATTGCTTTCTAGTTCCACCTAGCTTGTTGCCTTGAAAATAATTCAGTAGAGCATAGCCAAAGAAGTCTATGGTATGCACTATCCTTTTGTTTTGCTTGAAATTTTATTTTCCGGGTCTTTCTTTGAAGTTTAATTAGCAGAGTCCAGCCAAAGAATTCTATGGTTTGTGATCAGAACTGGATCAAGGACCTAAGGATTAGCTCAAGATTCAAAGTTACGGGATTGGATTGAAACCAAGAAGGTTACATAGGTCTCGGCTTCCTGATTCTAGCACCACAAATGGTTTGAAAAAAATACACCATATGAAGAATTTATTTCACTTTGAATGTTGAGTGGGTTAGGTGGAGCACGAAGGGGCCAGCCCTCCTCCCATGGAACCTCATCATATGACCAGTGTGGGAGCTTAATGTTAAGAGTGCTTAAGGAGCCTAATCTCAAGTTTAATATTTAATTAAGCTTCAATTAAGTGGATTTTAATATGGCAGAGATTCTGGAGGTGCTCCCAAATTTAGGCGGACTTCCACTTTTAGTGGAGTTAACTGGCAGTTGCCCCACATTTAGTGGAGGAAATTGGGGCAAAGTTGTTTTGGTCATAACTATCTCTTTATTGAACCAAATTGGGCAAAATTTTAGCCAATTTTGGGTCTCTTCGACCTCCTGAAGACTTTGGGGTAGGTTTAAGGTTGAATTGAGGTGACCTTCAGAGCTTTTTGCTTCAGCGAAGATAAAGGAGCCATCAGGGCCACCATGAGACAAATTCAATTTGAGGCCTAACCAGGGAAGTTAGAGTCCTTTTCCAGAGTTACAATAGTATAAATTGGATAATTTAGATGTTTATAATCTGATGAAATGATTTTCAGAGCCTGTAGAGAACATTTGAAGGCTGAAAAGCTTCAATAAAATTCCAAGGGCCATTAGTGTCAGCTTTGGCCAGCAGTAGTGTAGGGCTTAGAAAGAGTTGTTTGAAACCATATGCAGTGAAACAGTGGTCATTCTGGACTGAAAACATCATTTTGATTCTATTTACAGATGTTTCATCAAGTTTTAAATACTTTTAGAGGTTGAAAACTCAGTAGAGACATTTTCATTAACCCTAGTGCCAGGGGGTGCCGATAGGTGATTGAGGCGAAATCGGAGCAGCCGGAGGCCATTTTTGATGAATGAAAAGTCTATATTGACTATTTAAGTCATTTTGGAACCAATGGAATTTGTTTCAGAACATTTTGAGAACTTCTACAACTCGAGAAGTTGATTTGAAGTTTTGGGCAACTTTGGGCAAATCGTGGAGGATAACCTATTTGGGGAATGCATTGCTCAATTTGAGAAATTTATTAGTTGGTATTTGGTTTATGATGTGTGTTGGATACATCAGTAGTGGTTTTAGTGATAGAAACAAAATTCTGAGGTATTTTGTGCCATTTAGAAGCTCAGAGTAGCTTAGTGCACCGACAGAAGGAATCCCAAAGAGCTGAGTCATGATGACCAAGCTCAAAGGAGACGTACCGCACGAGATTTTGGGTGAACTCATAGATTAAAATTTATGTTGTGTTTGAATGATTATTTTCTGCATTATTTTTCTATCATAGATTTTAAATTAAAACAATAACAAATGAATTTAAGACACATAAATAGTAAAAATTCGTACACCGCTTTCAAGTAAATAATTCCGCAAAATTGTCAAGTACAAGCTAGATCATTTTAATTAAAACTGAGTGGTAGGTTCTTGAAATACATACAAGTTATCTAGACCATTTTCAGATCAGGTTGGTATCAAATCATAGTTTCTTGCTTGACAGAGCACTTGGTTGCTTGATTGTATAGCTTGAAAGGTGTTTAAACAGTGTAAAAGATTGACTGTTTTACTGTTTGCAAACTGATTGTTGTTTGAGTTTTCTTGAGATTTGGGGATAGCTAATGATTAGCTAAGTCTTAGAGAGGAAAAAAAGGAAGAAAGGGCTGAAGGCATCTTCCTTACCCCAAGGGACCTCAAGGTCACTTTTGGAACAAACCCTCTTGACGATTGTTTGTTAAGAAGCTCTTGGAGTTTGTTTGTTTTTTGGCTGCTTGAATAAGAGTTGATCTTTACAGACATTTGGTTTTAAAAATATTGTCATTTGTTTTGAAAGCTTTGAGAACTTTTCTAAAGTTAATTTTTTCATTGACATCATAATGACAACTTCTACAAGTGAAGTTTCCTCCTTCACAAGATTCTTCGATGATGATATGAAGCGTGACTTTATTATATTGAAGGACATGGTGCAGATTTTGTTTGAGGATAAACGAGAAAGCACTGAACTTCATGAACAGTTGTTTTCCATGAAGGAAGAGAAGGAAGAAATTCTTCAAATATTTCATGATGTGGAGAGGCAACTCCATCAAGCCCAAGAGGCTTTGACCAAGAAAATTCATAAGGAAAAGGTAATCCATTCTAACTTGTCTCCAGTTTCCTCATTAGAAAGATGTGTTGGTTCTTTCGAAAAACATACAAGAGGTATAGGGTACAAATTAATGATTAAAATGGGATATTAAAGCAAGGGATTAGGCAAGCATGCACAAGGCATGGTTGACCCTATTTTTGTTGAGGAACGACCCAAGAATCTTGGTCTTGGTTATGTGAAATTTAATGGTGAAGACTCCAAATCCTTGAAGGCATGTGATGCTATTTTAAAGAGAAATTTTATTCCAAATTCTAAGATGAAAATATGTCAAATTTTTTTCAAAGATTATTTCCATTTCTTTAAGCCTTTGTTGCAACAAGAAGATGGTAGACATGCAGCTTATGGCAAGCATGCAAGTTCAAACAGTTTTCAAGACAAGAACGGTGATGTTAGTCTACAAATGAAAGCTGTAGCATCTACTAGTTCATCTTCTCATGAAGACTAAAAGGATGAACATTCAAAGCAGCACAAGAGGCATAAACATTTTCATGATCAATTTGATTGTGTTTCTGCAAAGTATGATAATTTTTTATGCTTAAATGGAAGAAGTATTTGTTGTACATATTGTGGTCGATTTAACCATGATGCTTTGAGATGTTGGATGAGGAATAAAGCATACATGAAGTAGATGAGGCAAAGATAACTTTCAAAGAAGGTGCATAAGTTTTGCACATTTTTCCAAAAGAGGGGACATGTTGTCTCCCATTGTTGGACTTTGCATCCAACTAGTCATCCAAAGCACATGCAATAAGAGGACAGAAAGATTGGCACAAGTGGAACTAAGGATTCCATTATCGATGTGAAAATGGAAGATTCACATGAAGAAGTGTTGCAGCAGAAAAAATCGCTATGGAGGTGGCTTGGAAAGAAGTGGATGGACTTCTTAACACAGTAAGAAATACTCCTTTGAAAATATGCACATTTCGGTTGTAAGCATGTATTTATGTTGAAAATTTTGATGTAAGATTGCATATAAATGCGGTTCAGTTGAAGGAATTTCTTTGTTGTTGCAAAATTTCACCGTGGAGGTGTAAAATATGAGTATGATACTCACTTATATTGCATAAATATCTTTTATTTCAGCTCTTATAGTCACCCACATGTTTTTGGAATTATGTACTTGTTGGTACTTGAAAGGAAGAGTTGAAGGTGTACATGTGCATGGAAGTTGTATGTGTAAATAGCAAACTGTAAATAGGTTCATTGTACATTGATACATGCACATGTGTTTTTCAAGATGTATCATGTTGTTTATCGACTTGTGTCGATTGTGTCTCACATGTTTGTCGACTTATGTCGATTGTGTTGCACACTTTTTACATTTATTTTGTGTCAATTGTATAACACATTTTATGAAGACTTGTTGTTGATGTCACATGTTGCACGATTTATGTTTGAGCCACCTTGGATCATTGATCAAGGCAGCGATGTTCAACTACCTTATGCAAATTTCTCGCAAGAAATTTTCTGAGTGAGTGCAAAAAGGGCAGTTCTTGACAGGAGGATAAGCGCATCGAGGAAGGGAAGTGTGAATTGCTTTCTAGTTGTGGTTAAAAGTCACTAGCCATGCAAGGCAAGTGTTTGGAGGCTGAAGAGAAGAGGGTGCAGTACTCTCATTTTCTGTACAAATCAGTTTCAGTAGTCCAAGAGAGCTTTTGGGGTCCAAAATCTTCTCATTTGGGAGGTGTGATCAGAAGTGGATCAAGGACCTAAGGATTAGCTCAAAATTCAAAGTTACAGGATTGGGTTGAAACCAATATGGCTGCATATGTCTCATCTTCCTAATTCTGGCACCATAAATGGTTCAAAAAATGGACACCATATGAAGAAGTTAGTATACTTTGAATGCCGATTGGGTCCGACGGAGCACGGAGGGGCCAACCCTCCTCCCATGGAACCTCATCATATGACCAGTGTGGGAGCTTAATGTTAAGAGAGCTTAAGGAGCCTAATCTTAGGTATAATATTTAATTAAGATTCAGTTAAGTGGAGTTTAATATGGCAGATATTCTAGAAGCGCTCCCAAATTTAGGTGGACTTCCACTTTTAGTGGAGTTAACTGGCAGTTGCCCCACATTTAGTGGAGGAAATTGGGGCAAAGTTGTTTTGGTCATAACCCTCTCATTATTGAACCAAATTGGACGAAATTTTAGTCAATTTTGGGTCTCTTCGACCTCCTGAAGAATTTTGGATAGGTTTAAGGTCGAATGGAGGTGATCTTCAGAGCTTTTTGGTTTAGGGAAGATGAAGGAGCCATCAAGGCCACCATGAGACAAATTTATTTTGAGGCCTAACCAGGGGAGTTAGAGTCCTTTTCCAAAGTTCCAATAGTCTAAATTGGATAATTCAGATATTCTTAATTTGATGAAATTATTTTCAAAGCCTGTAGAGATCATTTGATGGCTGAACAGCTTCAATAAAGTTCCAGGGGCCATTAGTGCCAGCTTTGGCCAGCAGTAGTGAAGGGCTTAGAAAGAGCTGTTTGAGACCATATGCAGTGAACCAGTGGTTGTTCTTGACTAAAAAAATCATTCTAATTCTATTTAAAAATGTGTCATCAAGTTTTAAAGACTTTTAGAGGTCAAAAACTTAGCAGATACATTTTCATTAACCCTAGTGCCAGGGGGTGCCGATAGGTGATTGAGGCGAAACCGGAGAAGCCGGAGGCCATTTTTGATGAATGAAAAGTCTATATTGACTATTTAAGTCATTTTGGAACCAATTTAATTGGTTTCAAAACATTTTGAGAACTTATACAGCTTGAGAAGTTGATTTGAATTTTTGGGCAGCCTTGGGAAAACCGTGGAGGATAGCCTATTTGGGGAATGCAGTGCTCAATTTGAGAAATTTATTAGTTTTTATTTGGTGTATGATGTGTGTTGGATACATAAGTAGTGGTTTCAGTGAAAAAAATAGAATTCTGAGGGATTTTGTGCCATTTATAAGCTCAGAGTAGCTTAGTGCACCGACAGAAGGAATCGTGTCAACAAGAGCCTAAAGCTATTTTTCAAAGTTTGGACAGCCAAATGAGGGATATTTATGCTATTTTCAGTCCTTTGGATAATTTTTGTATTCAATGGAATTAAGTAATTACTTGTAAAAAAACTTACCATAATCCCAAAGAACTGAGTCATGATAGCTCAAAGGAGATGTAGCCCACGAGATTTCGGGTGAACTCCTAAATGGGTAGCATAAATGGTGAATATTCAACTAGACCATGGAATGTCAATCTAGTTTTGAGAAATTAAAATGGTTATCGACCATTGTTCCTGTTCCGAAGGTAGCAGATCCAAATTTAGAATTTTAGGTTTGCATTGATGCAAGTAAAGAAGGAGTAGGAGCAGTGGTGTCGCAAGAAGGAACAGTAGTGCCATATGAATCTAGGAAGTTAAGAGATCACAAGCAACGATACTCTGCCTATTATTTAGAGTTGACTGTAGTTGTGCATGCACTTAAGATATGGAGGCACTACCTATTGGGCAAAAATTTTGTACTAAAGACTGACCATAGTAGTCTAACCAACTACATTAAGCAAGTCGATTTGAATTCTCACCAGGCAAGATGGAATACATTCTTGAGCGAGTTTGATTTTTAAATGCAACATGTTAAAGGCAAAGAGAATCGAGTAGCTGATGCATTAAGCAGAAAGCTGCATCATATTTATGAATTATATTTTAATGATGTGGAATTCAAATTTCAGGAAGAGCTAATTAAGGTTGCAGGAAAATATCCTAAATATCAGTTCCTATGGCAGCAAGCTTAAGATATGGCAGCACAAGGAAAATAGTCATACTATGTCATCAATGAAAAAGAGATGTTAATTTTTCGAGGCAAAATATTCATTCCTAATAAAATAAGTTTTAAAGGACTAATATTGGATTAGTATCACAGAATTTCGTATGCTAGGAACCCTAGCTATCATAAAATGTTAACAGCTATCTGAAAATATTACTTTAGGCCAGGAAAGCGCAAAGAAATTGTTAGACCAAGTGTTTGAAATGCCAGTAGGTAAAATTTGAACATCAGCACCCAACCGATTTATTACAACCCATACAGGTATCAAAATGGAAATGGGGAGTTATACCGCTAGATTTTATTGTTGGTTTACCCAATGTTATCACCAAATTGAGTCCTCTTGGGTTGATTCAATGGTCAACTTGGAGTAACTGTTTCAAACCACTTCTAACTGAAGTTTAGCCTCTTCAGTTTGAGAGGGATCTGGTTTTATGATATTGAATAATGATAATGATAGATGGCTAACTCTATGGGAATTGTAACTTGTTTTTTTATGATTGTAGGTTGAAAAGAAGACAGGCTTGCTACCATTGGCCTTATGGAGTTAGTGCTAGAGAATTCTGTAACAAAGGAATTCCTTGTGGAAGCTGAGACTTGTAGATATTTCAATGAAAAAATAATACACATAGGAAATATTCAATAAATTGAGGTTCAAAGGAAGTCAGAGCATGAGAAACATGAATTTTGAGTAATGAGACATCGAGATATTGAAAGAAAAATATTAAGAGAGATATAACATAGCTTAATACTTAAAGGAAGTCAGAGCATAAGCAACATGAGTTCTGAGTAATAAGCATTAAGACATTGGAAGAAAACATTTAGAAAGATAGGATAGCAACTCATTGAAATATAATAAGGATCTCAGGTGAAGAAAATTTGTATTGTCATTGTATATGGTTGAAACTCCAAAGCTTTACAAATTAGTCTTATGAGATAACATTTTCCAACCATCTCAAACTCTTTCCTCCACTATTTATAGAATTAGAGACCTTCACATCATGTCTTCTAGCTGGGCTATACCATCATATACCTTCAAGGAAACCTAATTTAACTAACAATTGATTGCATGGAGGAAAAGTAGAAACAATTATGTTTTCGAGAGTTAGAAACCTAATAGGAGTCTTTCACTCATTATTAACTTAATTAACTATTTAAAATCCATACATAGAAAGGCTGTATCGAAAGAGTAGCCTTATGAAGTGGCAGAAAACATGATTTAACAATAAAACATGGTGGCTGGAATTTAGGAACTTTTCTTCGGATTCTGATTATAAACTGTCATGTTGATGATGTGGCAGCATGATGAGTTGGAATCTCCAAACCACCCTTGTGATGAGTGTTTCCATTCAGAAAATCTCTCGTCTCATACTATTTAGCATTTAATATGGCAAATAAGCTTTGAAAAACCTCTTTATCCTTCAGTCATTTCCAAAAACTTATTTCGTTGCAAAAATAGAATTTTTTTAGGCACTTTTGCAGCAAGATTTCGTAGCGAAGCAATTTAGGCCACTTGTGCTATACACCTGCTACTTTTGATCAGTGGATGTTATTGAGAGGTTAAAAAAAATTAAATACAACCTTTAGTGCTCCTCAAACAAGTCAAAATCAGTGGTTTTGAACCAAAAAACATCTTCAGAAATTTCGCAGCAAAAATTGGGCTTCAAGCCTGGGACACGCTGCAGAATTGCCTAATTGTCCACATATTTCACAGAATTTGGATTTTAGGCCTATAAAAGGTCCATGGTTGTGTGATATGATAATATGAAGCATGATAAGGAAAATTTGGTTCAATATACCTCTTACCCTCCTCAAGAAACAACTTTTTCACCTTCAGCAACTTCATCTACCAATAAAAATGACTCTGTTTCTTCTGAAAAATAAGGCTGAAATAATGAGCTCCTATCTCTTGATACCTGATATATGTTGCAAAAATGGAGGATGTTTTTGTAGATAAGAATATTTAGAATAAAAAAATCTCCAGTTTTCCGTAATCGGCATTATTAAATCATGTATAAAACAAGAAAATTCTGAATTCTGAAAATAGGTCCCAAAGGAAACTTCAAATCTCAAAATTGGTAGCACCTAGGAGAAAATTGAAAGAGGTTATTTTTCCTTGTTCTGTTCTTAGAAAAAAAATCCTTCATATTTTTGAAACTCATATTCATTTTCCTGCAAATTCCTCTTGAAACTAACAGCTCAAACAGTCCAAAAAACACAACAAATCTCCTTGTAGCTCCTCGCAGAAATGCATGTAACCTGTCTGGATAAAAAATTGTGTGAAGCTGAGGTCTTCCATGATCAGTTTAAGGTCCATGGGCTCCTATATAACCACAAAGCCTCATTTTTATGCTTTCCTCTTTATGGCCATCTCCCTTTATAACCCAAACTGCCCTCTTAAAATGGTGACACTAGTAAAAAACAAATTGGACAACAAGTTGTTTTCCACAAAGCTAAACTTTTCAAAGGTGACAATTGAATGATACATGCAAAGGTTGAAAATTTAATGATGGAGAGGAGCCTGGGTGATTTTTTTAAGATATTAAATTCGAATGTGGAGATAATGATGACAAATGAGGGAGTGGAAAGAAATGATGGGTTGTATTTATGCTTTTTCATGCTTGGATGATTATGAAAATCAATTGTATGACCTTATCTTTACCGTAAACCACTAAATACTTGAAAATTCATCATCTCATTCATTTTTGCATAAAAACATGATTCTGCAGCATTCTGAGTTATAAATTTTACATATTTGTTGCAGAATGATCAAAGTGATTCTGCAGCGAAAATCGCTTATTTTGCATAGAATTTGCTGCGGAATTAGGAAAAATCAGACATGTGACTAAAACCGAATTTTAAACAAATGCATGTGAACCTAAAGTGAAACTTGATAGATATGACTAAGATGCCATGACTAATAAGGTGTTTTGGAATTAGGATAAAGACTTATTTCATGAATTTTTCATCAATTTCATGGACCAACCTTATGAGACAGATGAAACCTAGATGAGTGACCCTAATCAAAAATTAAAAATTTATGTGTGATAACAGTGGCTCCAGTGGGGATGGTGTGCCCTTGTGGTACAAAAAAGAACTTGTAGTTCCAAGGCCTCTCTCTTGAAAAATTGAATTTTTTTTTAAATTGATGAAGACTTCGCCAAGCTCTTATGGCCTTCTCCTCGGGCTGAAGCTTGATGATTACTGCTGAAAAACCAAATCTGTACAAACTGAAAAGATGCTCAGTCTACTTGAGTGTAATACTCCTAATTATCCTAAGCTAATAAGAATATTCCTTTTTGTTTTCATTTTCTTGTTCAAGAATAAAATTGTAAAAGAGGACAAATTAAACTCCTAAAACTGTAAAATAAATCAATGCCCATATGAACAAGGCTAAATTTGGGCTGCTTTAATGAAACTCCTTCATATGTGAAAGGGGATTGTGACAATTGACTGGGTCAATAGCACCAAATCTACAGTGTTGTCCAGATGCAATGTACCAAGATAAACAACGCAGATCTAGTTGGATGTTCCAAATGTGAAAGGAGCTAAACCTTTGAGATGGTTTAGGGTTTTGCAAGGCTTTCATCCTATAAATGAAAGAGGAGAGCAGCATGAGAGGGGTTGTTGAACATATTATCTTGGAAGGATTGTTTTTTTTAGACACTTCTCATTCTCTGGCTGTTTAGCTGAGAATAGTGTTGTTTAGCACTTGGGTGTTCCTGGTCGGGAATCCCACCTCTTTCCTTGAGAGGCCTCTTGGAAGAGTCTTGCATTTCTTGGCCCACTATCAGGAATTTGGCAAAGCTTCTTCTTCCAACTACAACTCAGATCCTGTTGAGGGTTTGGTTTTCCTTGTAAGCAGCAGCAAGTGGAGGCTAGATCTATTCAGATCTACACCATACTAGTGCCCGTTCTCAGTGAGTGAGTATTTTATCCTCCTGGAAGAGTGTATTAGTATTCTTGAGCTTCAGATCTACAACTTGGCATCAGGACAAAGTCTAAATCAAGCCTGCAGCACATTTTATCTCCCTATACTGCGTTATTTGGCAAGTGAAGAGTTGCAGGGTGTTTGGCAACTATTTGGAGGAGTGATCTCTGGTGTAAAGGTGTCTTCCTTGCACTGTGGTGATCCATGGATTGGAAAACCAATCCATGTATGTTTTAGATCTGATTCATTCATTTTTGTATCTACTTCATAATTTCTGAAGCATTCTGCAGATCTGCTGCAGTAGATCCCAGATCTACTCTCTGTGCTTCATGTTTTGCTGAAAACCCTAAGGGGGATGTAAAATAGAGACAATCTAGTGTACAAATATGATATAGATCTAATATTTTATACAAAAATTTATCCTATATCTGACTTGCAACATACAGCTACTATTTTTCCATAATAAAACGTTGTCCAGTTTGTTCAATCATTTCCTATGGTTGCAGTACCTCATTCTTGAGGATTTCTTCATGTATTATCTTCATGTAAAAGAATATTTTTCTCTATTTCCTTCAATAATCTGATGTAATAAAATTAGATCTGATATTCATTCCATACTGTACCTAAGACCTTCAGAAAAATCATGTTGTATATGCTTCAGTCACTTTTTGTTGAGTTAAGTCTTGGGGATTGGGCCTTTTGAGCTATATCGTGACTGGAGAGATCTGTTTAACTTAGCTAGAGTCATTTGTTTTTGCTGAAATTTGGTATGTGAGTCCCACATGACCTAAGATAAAGGATCCCACCGTCATTTCCACCCTAATTTTACGCAAATCTCAGAAAATGATGTTTTTAGGGCTGAAATAGCGGCTTTTCCCCATTTTCTGGATCATCAATCAGAATATAAGTTGATGTTTTAGTTTTGATTGAAAGATATATGTTTTTAACACATCATGTGAGCTTATTTAATTCTGCATATCCATTAATGTGTTTATATATTGCCGCAGTCCTTCATTGGGCACTTTCTCAAGACAACTAGGTGTGGGAGACCTATTTAACCCACCTAGGAGGATTTATTTTTGATATCCTCTTGGATATGGGACTTAGATACTTAGATATAAGGGATCAAAGTGCTAGTTTCCACTCCTTTAGTAGCCATTCCTGGAAAATGCGTTTTCCAGTCATGCCTTGCTAGCAGATCCCATTTTGGGATATTACAGTGGTATCAAAGCTACAATCTTGGCTCAGCCTATTACACCATTTTTTGGTCATCTAACCTATTATTATTCGATGAACCCAAGTACACCATGTAAGACCAAATTTACCCTAAGTAAAATTGCTTTCACCATATAAAATAACTTATTTGTTTATATTTCCTGGTCATATTTAACCCAAAACAAGGAAATTAATTAAATAAATCTTTATTTATTTAATTATTTCCTAAGAATAAGTTATTTAAATCATTATTTAAATAATATTCTTAGTTAAATTTGACTAAATCATCCATAAATAATTAAATAAACCATTATTTATTTAATTATATTCCCATCATTTCCCTAAAATGATAAAAAAATCATTTATTTATTTATTATTTACAAATAAAGGAATTGACCCAAGTCAAAAATACTTTTCCCTCCAACAAATATAATAAAATATTCCTAAAGGGTGGTTCTAGAATTCGATTAATAATATTTTATTCATACACCGAGTTCTAGACCGCCCCAATATTTTGTTATAAATAGAAGGGTTTTCCCCATTCATTAATCACCTTCAATGCATTAGATCATACTAGATCTATTCTTGGTCACCATTTTCCATTTTTTATTTGTGAGCTCCCATTTAGTTCTATGTTTGTTAGGGTTTTCTACCACAATAAGAGAGAGGAATTTTAAATCTGAAACGCTGAGGACTTTCAAGAACCCATCCCATTGAGGAGAACCAGAAAACACTTTTCTCGTCTTCCTCTCAGGTGCCCCATTCTTTAATATAATACAAATCATTCTTTTAAACACTTTGTTCTTGTCTTGTCTATTGGATGCATGGAGCCATATTATATTTTATCTGCTTAATGTCTTTTGAGCTTAGATCTGAATTTGTGCAGCAGAATTAAAGATATTTTGCAGCCATAATCGATGTTAGGGCTATTTGTTATGCGTAGCTAAAGTGATCTTTTACGACGAAAGATTCATACTAACACAGCCTGTGAGTTTTAGCCGTAAGGAGAAGAAGAGATCAAGATTATGAAAAGAATGAGTCTGCTCTCATCAGTTTGCAGATCCCAAAAGGACCTCTCCAAGGAGGTCAAGGAGATAGAAGAAGGAGAAGAGGAAGGACCATGCACTTCCTACTCTCACAAAGCAGAAGACAAGAAGCTTGGAGGAAGCTGGGATCATCAAATCCTGAGTGAGTACCTTGTTGAGTACAAGTCTCAACATAGAGCCTTCAAGGAGACTCTAGCCTTCCCACAGTTCATTCAACTGAAGGAAGGGAGGAGACCTTGTAGCAAGGGAGAGATCAACGACAATAGATTTCTATTCTCCACCTTTGATGGAACATCTGCAACCAAAGCTTGGGCAAGAAGACTCAGTGCATTTTTCCTACTACATCAAGTGGTAGAGAGAGAATTAGTGGAGATTGCAGCGCTGCACCTGAAGGGTGAAGCAAAAAATTGGTGGTTCAGCCATGTGAGACATGCAAAAGTATCCTCTTTTGCAAATTTCACTCAAAAGGTGATCAAGAGATTTGAGGAAGAGAAGTCCTCACTATCTCTTGAGGAGATTTGTACCAACACTATGATAGCCTTGGAGGAACAGCCTTCAACACCTACAGTTGAGGGAGTCAACATTGTAGAGGAAGGAACTCTTGCAACCATACAAGATGTTCCCAAAGGCTATCAAGGTATGATTGAGTTTCCACCTTCTATTATTGCAGCAAAAATTTTTGAGGGTTGTGGAAACCTGCTGTTGCATGGCCTAGAATCATCACTTACTGCTAATTTAGAGTAGTAGATTTGCACCGCGCTGTCCAAGAGCAGTATTAAAGAAAAGAGGACCTGTTCCTCATGGGAGCATTCAAATGGTAGCTTCATTCATGAAGTAATGGAGGAAGAAGTGGTATATGGTAGACATCTTGAAGTGAGAAATCCTTTCTCCTTTCTAGATGACCCTTTCTCAATTAGCACTCCCCAGCTCAAAGAGAAACTTCTACCTGCAGAAGATCTAGAGCCTTATTCGTTTTGGAAGGCCATTGATGAGCAGGAGATCTCATGGAGATATTTCATTGGAGGTGCACTTCAACACATCATGGAGTGCAAGGTTCTTCAACAATTTGAGGAGGTTATTCCCTTCTCACACTTGGATCATCATGGATTCAAGGAGCAGATAGAAGATGGAGGACATCTTAGGATGGATAACGTCTCTCATGATTGTGTTGGACACTTCTTGAGCCATACACATCATGATGGGAGGTTTTTTCCTACCACCTATTTGGGTCCTTATGGGATCAAATTTATCCTTGAGAAGATTGCATTTCAAAATCCCATGAAGTGTAGAAATCTGATTTGGGATGATGGTAGCCCTCATGGGAGGAGTACCAAGATGGAGTGGATGTGGATGGAGAGCTAGAAGCTGCTGAGCTACTTGTAGAATTATGATACCGGGCAGCAGGAGGCTTGGCTGCACTGGTTACTCTTGAAGGAGTTTGGCCATCACTTGGCATACACTCTTCCTAAGAGTATGGGGATAGAGGAGATGTGGCAGGATGCTTGCATCATTTAGCATCAAAGAGTATGGATGCATGGTGTTGATGTGACATTCATATCATTCATTATGCCTTCATCACATGACTTGTATGATGAGAGCATGAGGAGGCAGCAAACACTTTTGTTGCTGGGGTTGTACTTGAGAGAGCAAGGGCATATTTGCTCTCACATGTTGGATGATGTTGTAGGAGTAGGAGATGGCACTAGCATTATGCAAAGGGGCTACTCCTTGGCCTTTGATGATCAGGAGGTACTTCCATTTTGGGAGGAATTTCCAAATTGCAGCAACATTGTTGGATGAGTCTTTTACAAGGATCAAGTCAAAGAAATGAGCTATGTGGAGTCGGGGCAGCCAAGGGACTCTATTCAAGAGTCATTTCAACCATCTCTTCCTTATTTTGAAAGAGGAGAAATGTCCATGCACAACTCCATGTGTATGAGTAGTTTTGATGGTAAAGAATATGTTTATGTAAAGCAAGTTTATTTTTCTGTTTGTACATGTTCTTTTACCATTTGTATGCAGGCCATGACTCCTAAAAGGAGCAATGTATCATGTAAATGTCATGGAAATTGTTGAGCCACTAAGAGCGTTGAATTTGGCCACTCCCTTGATGTCCAAAGGGAGATTTATTTTCATGATGGGTGCTTCCCAAAGGCACCAAATATATCTCACATTTTCTGCAATAGTGAGAAGACTTGGGAAGCAAGTAAGTGGTGGGAAAACCACTTACCACATCTTGGTTTGATGCAGGTAAGGGATGCTCTGCGCTAGTTCCACATGTGGGACTATGATCCACCTCCATGTACACATATTTATGTTTACTTGTACATTGTCTTGATCCCCTATATTGATGATGGGCTTGTACTTTTCATGGGGATGAATGGAGGAAGGAGGGGAGGCATGCATGTGTCCTATGGGATGACTACACTCTCTGTACTTCATGTTTTTTGTTTCAGGAAGCGCATTGGGAAAACCATGGTTGTTTCATGTGATTCATTGTTTCCTTATGGGAGGAGATGGTTGCACCTTATGAGGACATTGTTGGGACAAATCATGAATGGATGGTTTGGTGATCACTTAGCTTATGAGAGAATCTTATCCTTTGCTTGTGACACCAATGGAGGAGGAGATAGGTTGCAGCACTCACCTTATCAGTTTCTTGAGGAAAAGCAACATTTTGGAGGGGAAGACTGTAATATTCCTAATTAGCCCAAGCTAATAGGAATATTCCTTTTTGTTTTCATTTTCTTGTTCAAGAATAAAATTCTAAAGGAGGACAAATTAAACTCCTAAAACAATAAAATAAATCAGTGCCCATATGAACAAGGCTAAATATGGGCTGCTTTAATGAAACTCCTTCATGTGTGAAAGGGGATTGTGACAATTGACTGGGTCAATAGGACCAAATCTACAACGTTGTCCAGATGCAATGTACCAAGATAAACAACGCAGATCTAGTTGGAGGTTCCAAATGTGAAAGAAGATAAACCTTTGAGATGGTTTAGGGTTTTGAAAGGATTTCATCCTATAAATTAAATAGGAGAGCAGCATGAGAGGGGTTGTTGAACATATTATCTTGGAAGGATTTTTCTATTTAGATACTTCTCATTCTCTGGCTGTTTAGCTGAGAATAGTGTTGTTTAGCACTTGGGTGTTCCTGGTCGGGAATCCCACCTCTTTCCTTGAGAGGCCTCTTGGAAGAGTCTTGCATTTCTTGGTCCACTATTAGGAATTTGGCCAAGCTTCTTCTTCCAACTACAACTCAGATCCTGTTGAGGGTTTGGTTTTCCTTGTGAATAGCTACAAGTGGAGGCTAGATCTATTTAGTTCTAGACCATACTAGTGCCTCTTCTCAGTGAGTGAGTCTTTTGTCCTCATGGAAGAGTGTATTAGCAGTCTTGAGCTTCAGATCTACAACTTGACATCAGGTCAAAGTCTACATCAAGCCTACAGCGCATTTTATCTCCCTATACTACGTTATTTGGCAAGTGAAGAGTTGCAGGGTGTTTGGAAACTGTTTGGAGGAGAGATCTCTGGTGTAAAGGTGCCTTCCTTGCATTGTGGTGATCCATGGATTGGCCAAACAATCCTTGTATGTTTCAGATTTGATTCATTCATTGTTGTATCTACTTCAGAATTTCTGAAGCATTCTACAGATCTGCTACAGTAGATCTCAGATCTACTCTCTGTGATTCATGTTTTGCTGAAAACCCCAAGGGGGATGTAAAATAGAGACAATCTAGTGTACAGATCTGATACAGATCTAATATTTTGTACACAGGTTTGTCCTAGATCTGAATTTCAACCTACAACTATTGTTTTTCCATAATAAAATGTTGTCTAGTTTGTTCAGTCATTTCCTATGGTTGCAGTACCTCATTCTTGAGGATTTCTTCATGTATTCTCTTCATGTAAAAGAAGCTTTTTCTCTATTTCCTTCCATAATCTGATGTAATAAACTTAGATCTGATATTCATGCCATACTGTACCTAAGCCCTTCATAAAATCACGTTGTATATGCTTCAGTCACTTTCTGTTGAGTTAAGTCTTGGGGATTGGGCTTTTTGAGCTATATCAGGACCGAGAGATCTATTTAATTTAGCTAGGGTCATTTTTTTTTTGCTGAAATTTGGTATGTGAGTCCCACATGACCTAAGCTAAAGGATCCCACCGTCATTTCCCCCCTAATTTTATGCAAATCTCAGAAAATGACGTTTTTAGGGCTGAAATATCTGCTTTTCCCCATATTTTGGATCATGAATCAGAATATAAGTTGTTGCTATAGTTTTTATTGAAGTCTATTTGTTTTTAACACATCATGTGAGCTTATTTAATGCTACATATCCATTAATGTGTTTATATATTGTTGTAGTCCTTCATTGGGCACTTTCTCAAGACAACTAGGTGTGGGAGACCTGTTTAACCCACCTAGGAGGATTTATTTTTGATATCCTCTTGGATGTGGGACTTAGATAATCAGATATAAGGGATCCAAGTGCTGGTTTCTGCTCCTATAGAAGCCATTCCAGGAAAATGCATTTCCCAATCATGCCTTGCTAGCAGATCCCATTTTGGGATATTACATTGAGCTTATTCACACAAACTCTTACCTACCCTAACAACATGTTTGATTCAAGCGACATGAAACCTCTAATAAAGCCACTCAATGAGCTGGTCTGATACTTGAAACCCTTGACTGTTCTTGAACCAAAAGCAAAATGTAATATGAAATGATAAAGGTAAGAGAGAATGGGTTTGTTTTTCATAGTGAAAAAATAATTGAAAAGTTGGACTATAGAACTCTTCCATGTAATTAGTTATGGGATCAAAGAAGACATAATTTAGTGATATCCCTTTTAAGCTCTCAATGACAAATTGATCCTGGATATCTTTTTCATTTTCTTCATCAAGGCTAAACCTTGATTCTAGCTCTACAATATCAAGCTCATAACCATATTCTTCCTCAATCTGCAAGTCAGATGGTATAACAATTTCCTCCTTTTTTGGAGGAGGAAGACCTTCCAAGAACTGTTTAGGATATAGGAAATCATATGATGCAATTTTAACATCGAATAGTTCAATTTCATTCTCTAATATTTCAGCAACTAAACCAAGAAAACGAATTTTATTTTCAGGTGTGAGTCGACTGGATTTCAAACAACGAAATACTATTGTGGTGAAATGTTCATCTATTTGGAATTCTGATAACTCATCCCTTACAATTTGTAACATTTCATCATATAAAGGGTTTGCCACATACTCTGTCATCTTGGATCACCATGAATGTTCTAAAATCTGGATTCTTCCTAGTGAAGTCGCTCTGAACTTTGAAACTCGGGATCTTGAACAATGGAGTCGCCAGGTGAATGGTACAACCTTCATGTGTTTGGCTTCTGTTCACCATCAAAATTCAAATCTGAACCTTGTCGTTCTGCCTAGTGAAAATTTACACCTTCGTCCCCTACAATGGTGCCAAAATGTTATCACAAAATTGCACTTGATTGGCTATTGATCAGACAACTCTATGTAACTATTTCAAACCAGATTTTGACTGAAGCTTAGCCTCTTCAATCTGAGAGGACTCTCTCAAAGGGGTTTATGATATTAGATAATGATAGGATTAGATGGCTAACTCTATTTGAAAAGTAACATGAATTTTGTGCATGTAGGTTGAAAAGAATGCAGGCTTGCAACCATTGTGCTTATGGAGTAAAAAAATCAGTAGATTTAGTGGCAAGGTTTCTTGACATGGAAGGTGAGGTAGATAAGAGTCTTTAATAAAGGAAAATCACACATAGAACATAGGGCAACACAGTCATTTCATCAATAAAGGAAGTCAGAGCATAAACATATGAATTCTGAGTAATAAAGATGAAATCTACTGCAAGTAGTACACATAAAGATATAGATCAGAAAGACATTAAAAACTCCATGAGAATCTTAGGTCTGTCAAGAAGAAGTCTTTTGTATTGTTGATATTAGTCAAATTACATAAAGCAGCATATGGTGCAAATCATCTTCAACCCTTTACAACCTCGATAATTTACCTTTTTATAGACCTTATTACAACAAGGATGATCTTCCTCTAGGCTAGATTCATCGAACTCTTCCTATGACACCTCATAAAACAGAAAAAATGTCTTTTAATGAGAAAATGACAGCTACACTCTAAAAAAGAACTTTTCTTAAAAGGACTCAAACTCCTATTTATTACATAAATCTACCTTATCTTTAAAATAGTTACATATTAGTGACAACTAAGCCTCACATGTTCTAATAGGCAATGACATAGCTCATCACTACTTGACATGTTAAATATCCTCCTAAACATATGGAACCAAACCCTATTTTTCAGGAAAACATGACCCTATCTTCAACGAAAGCTTCAGCTAATGAGTTGTCTCCATTTCATGGTCTTCAAGTCATAGATGTTTGGTGGCAAGGTCCCTTGATCTGTTGGATGTGTCCACCTGTCCAAAACTTCTTTTAAACTACTCAAAAACCTTCAAAAACAGCTCGCTATGAAAAAATGACAGTTTCGTAGTGTGCTTTCGTAACGTCCAAAAAATGGCTTTTGCACTCAAAATTTCTGCTTCTTTGTTGTTCCATAGTGTCCATCATGACATGACACATCATAAATACCATTTTCACTCCTTAAAAGCTGCAAAAAGTGGTTTTAGGAGCAAAAATACAGCTACAGAAATTTTCGTAGTGTTTTCTTGGCTTCAAGCCTAGGAAATGCTACGAAACTATGAAAAATTGTGAAATTTCCAGATTTTGACCCTGTCTCAAAAAGGTAACCTCTAGTTGTAGAAACTTGGTCTTAAACATTCCATTAACCTCTTAAAACATAATCAAACTCAACTTAAGAGCCTTGAGGTGTTTCCTCTTCATTAATGCTAAGTTGAGCTATGGGCTCCTCAACTATAGTCATCTTTAAGCCCTTCTTCTCCAGCTCCTCATGGATCAATTCTAACTGCTCTTGGAGGTCTTTGACTTGGTCCTTAAATTTTTTGTTCCTATATTGCAAGTGTAGGTTCATTCTTCTAATATGCTTCACCTCTCCTCTCAATGGTTGAGTCCATTTGATCAATTGTTGTGTGTTATCTAAAGTCTTTGACATACTATTAACCTGCTCTTCCCAAAATTCTTTCACTTTCTCACACTGCACCTTCTTAACATTATGTTTCCTTAATTATTTGTTCAAGATTTCTATTTCATGATTTTCTAACTTCAACTGCTCCTCAAGGACCTCAATCTCTATTTTTTCAATGATTTTCTCCTTACCTTTCTTTTGCTTGATGACTGGATCTTATTTCGCAGGCGATGAGAGGTCAAGGATGCCTGGTGATAGCTGGACAGATTTAGTAACCTTCTAAGCTTCCTTACTTCTTTCCAGGACCTTTCTGGCATGCCTTGTCATTGGTTTCCTAACCTGAAACATGAAACCTGCATCCTCACCTTCAAATTATAACTTCTTAGCTGATTTGGCTTTCTTGAGTTTCTTTCCTCCCTCATTTATATCTTCAGCTTGGACTATGGGGGTTTCCTCAATATTAATAGCATGAAGAATGTCTTCTAAATTGTCCTTAGCCACTGTTGGCTTCTTGTAATCCTTTTGTTGCCATTTTCACTCATATTTGGATCTTGTTTTGCAGGTTTGCTCACTGTTGGCTTTTGTTTTGCAAGTGAAACAACAGGTGTATCAAGTTTCTGCAATTGCTCTATTTCCATGATTACTGGTTCACTTTGCATTGCCCCTATAGGCTCACTTTTCTCTACCACTGAAGGTGATGGTATACCTCTATTTTTAGGAGTTCTTTTAGGAGTGATGGCATCTACTTCAAAACCACTGAAAAATAGAAAAGATGACTAGTCTTTGCCTAATATTTTTAACTCCTCTAAAACTAGCAACTTGATTAAACCATGATGAAAGAGTGAGGTTTCATTTCCTTCAGATTTAGCTTGGACTTTATTTTCCATTTTTGCTAAGCTTTTGTATAAGTAAAAAGATAGATGAAGATATTTCCTACCAACAAAATGTAGAAGAAGCCTGAAGTGGTAATAATAAACCATATGATACCTCCCTTCACAAGTGAAGTACTTTTGAATAATAAGCATCAACTTTGAGAAATTTTCTTTCATGTAGCTCCTTGGAATGGAATTAAGGTCAATCTCACTATGTTCTAGCTTGATAAATTCTTTACAATCTTGCATGTTGAATTTGAAACCTTTGAACCATTGTTCTCCTCCTCTTGGAATTCCTGTTGTTGCTGCAATGGTCTTTGGAGTTATAGTGAGGTTCAACATCCCCACCTTTGAAGCTGTCCCATTGAAATTGATGGCAAACTCTTTAGAAACTTGTACATGGCATCCTTTCAGTATTTGGCAAAAATTAAAGAACCCTGTTCTTCTGAAAACTTCTAAAGCTGATGGGTCTTCATTTATCAAGTTCATGTCTGATGGATCATATCTGAGACAATGGAAAACTTTGTTGGTCTTCCTCTTTGCAGCCATGGTACTTTAATGTCTTCTCTGCCTCACTTGATCAGTGATACCTGCAAACTTTTGAAAATTCCAGACACAGCTTGGGCTTAATGAAATAGCTCTCCAGAGCTCAATAACATGCAAAGAGGGAGTGGAGAATGAAAAATGACGCAATTTGGAAAGATTTTAAAGTTTCGATGACAACTTATGGAATAGTCATGTCTCATACATGCTTAAAATAGTAATAATGACTTCATCCATGACCATTGTACCTTGATTTGACCCTAACTGACTCGAATAGTATCTATCCTAACCCTTTCAATCATTGAATAACACCTAGCACTTGTTTTAAAAATAAAGACAAGAATACCTACTTTCATAGTGTACTTAGTGTATTTCTGGGTAGTTTCACTACGAAAGTATTAGCAGTTTCGTAGCGAAAAGTGCATTTTTTCTGTGTAATTTTCTACGAAAGTAGGAAATCTTGGCTAAAATGACCTTTACAAAGTTGTAAGCTTGGGAAATGAAATATTTCAGGAAATAATGACTGATGTGACATGAAAAGACTTGAATGGGGGTGGGTTTGGACCTTAGGATAGGCTAATAAGAAAATTGTAAATTTTTCCTTTACCAAGTAATGAAAAATGAACTCTATGACCATATTTTTGACACATGAACCTCTAAGACTATGTCAAATGATGTTTCACTTTTTCTGAGTGAGAACACCCAGAACAAAGCGACATAATGAATCTATTATGGTGGTTGCAGATCGCTTGACCAAAGCAGCCCATTTTATTCATGTACAATCTAATTTAAAATTGTACAGATTGCTGACATCTTTATGAGAGAAATATTTAGATTACATGGTATACCAAAAAAAATCATCTCATATAGAGATGTGAAGTTTACTTCAACCTTTTGGAAGGCACTATTTACAGGATTAGGCACTCAAATCTAGTTCAGCGCGGCTTACCATCCTCGGACGAATGGGCAAACAGAACAGGTAAACCAAATTTTGGAAGACATGCTACGAATGTATGTAACGCAGCAACCAACAAAATGAAAAGATTACCTACATTTAGTAGAATTTGCTTATAATAACGGTTATCAAGAATCACTCAAGATGAGCCCGTTTGAAGCTCAATATGGAAGTTAATTTTGGATGCCTATTAATTGGAGTAGTCCTGAAACAAGATTAATTCTTGGACTAGAGATGTTGGCCGAGATGGAATGATAAATTAAGAAGATTTGACAAAATTTGAAGAGTGTGCAAGATAGACAGAAAGTGTATGCGGACCAGAAAATTACCTACCGAGAGTTTGAGGTGGGAGACCATGTCTATGTAAGAATTAGACCCAAGAAGGGTACAGTAAGGTGGACTACTTGTGCTAAATTGGCTCCCCACTTCTATGGGCCTTTCCAAATCTTAGAAAGGGTGGGACTAGTAGCCTATCGATTAGCCTTACCAGGAAACATAAAAGTGCATAATGTGTTCCATGTATCTGTGCTTAAAAGATACATCCATGATCCTAAGCACATAATACATTGGCAGAATGTTCAGGTAGGGAGGAAATGGAAATTAAATATTTCTAGTAAATATAAAATATTGTTTATTAACTATCGTTTGTTGGATGTAGGTCGAATCAGATGGAGAGTTTTAGGTAGAGCCTCAACGTATCCTCAAACGGAGAGAAATAATGCTCCGGAAGTGAGCTATCACCCAAGTTAAAGTGCAATAGTAGTGCTTTAGCCTGGAAGAGGCGACTTGAGAAGATGAAAATTGTTGGACATTGGATAAACCAACGCTCCCCGTGTGTTTTGCGACATGGAATAACCACCTTTCGTGGATCCTTATCTCTGGCGATGCGATCGTTGACTAACACCTGCGGGTTTTGGTCTAACGGAAATCGTGATTCCCAACAAGTGGTATCAGAGGGTAGGTCACGAGTTCGATACACACCCAGCTCGCGTTGGGGGGATATTGTTGGACATTGGATAAACCAATGCTCCCCGTGTGTTTCGCGACATGGACTAACCACCTTTCGTGGATCCTTATCTCTGGCGATGCGATCGTTGACTAACACCTGCGGGTTTTGGTCTAATGGCGATCATGATTCCCAACAAAAACTTTGTGTGGGAGGCATATCCTAGACTGTTCGATGGAATGGCTTAACACCGAGGATGGTGTTCATTTTAAGCGGGGGAAGATGTAACACCCATGTTTAGTGTTACTTTGTTAAAAGACATTTTTATTTTAATTAATTAGACATTGAAGTATTTTATTTTAATTATCATATTAACAATTATGTTAATCAAAAAGCTATGAATCAAGTTTCTTACTTCTAAAAAAAATAATATTTCACTTATGGTATGGTACCATGAATCTAATGGTAAAAGCTTCCAAGACTCCAAGGTAGTTGAATAAAGCAGTTATTGGCAGTTACCTTTCCTTTGGGGAATAAAAAGAAAATCCTAGATGAGGAAAGGGGTTATGGACAGGAAAAGAAAAACAGCTAGAGGCTAAAGAAAGAGAACGTCCAAAGCTAGTGGAGAACCAGTGGAATTATATCTTGGGAGAAGAGACTCGACAGGAGTCCTGAGGTCTACTTACTCAAATAGCAAACTGCTGTGAATTTTCTACCTTGGTGAGGAGCACGGGGGGAGTGGAGGACGTTATTGCCCCACTCAAGGTTGGGTGGAAGCCATCAGAGTCACAAAAAGTGAGATAAGTAGACCTGATTTAAAAAGAAACTTGAATTTTTTTCCATGTGAAATTGTATGCATAGATACAGGAATAGAAATGTTAACTTATGTGTATTTTTCTAGCATAAGAACTTACAGAGGAAGGAAGTCTTGTCGGCAATGGTTATGCGAAAATTTTTCTGTACTTATAATATTGACTCTTATGATATTTAATTCTGGGTGAAAGAAAACTGTAAATTTAGCAGGTTTGACAGTCTAAAACTTAGGGAGTAAACCCCAAGGAAAATATAGTATGTCATGTAGGTAGAATCTAAATAGTACACAGACTAAGAGGTTATTACCCTTAGAGTGGTATGGACACTCACCTAGAATAAAGTTGGAAGAAAAAAGTAAATAGTGTAGACTGTTACATTATTAAATTTGTAAGTACAACAGTAACCACTGTGTGAAAACAAAGGTTCGGAGAACTGTTCTTTCTTATTTTAAAATATTAAAATAGTCACAAAACCAGTGAAACTGTAAAGGAAATATTTGCATGTACAGACAGTAGCAATCATGAACTATATGTCCAAACAAATAATAAATATTACATAAATGAAGGAGTGAGATTATACATAATAAATGGAAACTCAGAATACATATATATATAGCTACACTCCTCACACACTACAAATCTATATATAAAATTTGTGATCTTTATAATAATTTCAATGAATGGATATGTGTTATAATGATTCGAGGGTTAATTGATACGATAAAAATATTTACCCACTATGGTATGTTTACAATTGGTATTGTATCCATGTTGTTATTTCTATAATTTTTCCATGTCATTTAATTCTATATTCATAGCAGTATATGCATAGTAATGTAAGGTCTCTTATGGTTATTGCTATATCTAGTAGATAGAACTACTATCCTTGTTAAAATAAAAAAATAAAAATAAAATAAAATAAGAAATAAAAATTGTGAGTAGTTTTATATGGATGAACAGTACAACCTTTCAATCTTTTAATCAATCAAACTTAATTTTTATACTTTCCAAAAGCAACTTATAATGTTTTTTTTTGTCAAAAATACTTTACTTTCAATTAGATTTGAATTTTTTAAACAAGCTCTATTATGTTTATTAAAGTTTTAAAAAAACAAATTTTAAACTGAACTTTGAACTAACTCTATGATGTTTATTAAAGTTTAAAAATAAATAAATATTAAATTGAATTTTCATTAGTAGTGTCATTATAATTTAGGTTTTTTACAATACTATGGCTTATCAATACCACATGCCCAAAAACCATAATTCATTTCAAAATCAAAATATTTTATAAATATTTTATTGTAAATTTAATTTTAATGCATTTTTTAAATTAAAATTTAATGCTCACAATATAACAAGATTCTTAACCATGGATATTTACCCCATTTTACCATGGATATTATTAACTTGTAAATATGTTTTGTTACAATGAGCCAATACCATGGCTTATCAATACCACTTGCCCATAAACCATAACTATAATTTAATTTTAGCCAAAATCTGTAGATTTTTAAAAACTTTAGTTTAATTTGTTTAATATGTAGAATTCTAGTGCCCCTAGGGTTTTTGGGGGTGTGTATATATATATATATATATATTACTTTTTTCATAAGAGGAACGTACTAAGAAACAATAAGAAACAATACCATATATATATATATATATATATAAGAGGAACGTACTAAGAAACAACACTGCGTATGACACTTGTTATGGATTTATGTCTATTGGTATATGGTTGTTAGTTATTATGTGGATGGTAGGGATTTAACCTCTATAATATTCCTAGTAATATACACAAATCAAAGGTTGAGATTTATTTAGAGAGTTGTTGTGCCATTTTTGTCCTTTTAATTAAAATGATTAATTAAAAAAATGTCATGTGAACAAGTGTCATATGAAGTGAGTTATGGTTTTTTGAGCATGTGGTATTAATAAACCATGGTATCATCCATGGTATTGTAATAAATCTTATTTATAAATTAAAAAGCTCCATGGTAAAATGGGGGTAAAATCTCCATAGTTAAAAATTTTATTCCATGTTTTTAAAATGTATATATGTTTAACTTATATATTAATTCTTTTTATAATTGAATAATAATTGAAAATAAAGTTATAATTTATTTAGTTTTTGTGACTTTATTTAATTTTAGCATGGTGAGATGTATAGTAAGTGTTTTGATGTCTATTATGGATTGATGTCTATATGTGTTTTCGATCCATTTAATTTTTATATGGTTATGCTACTACTATTTATTTTTTGTGACTAGGCTAGCCCATTTATTGGATGGAAGGAATATGAGATCTCATAAATTTTGATAGACATCAATCCATAATGGGATTCAAGACACTTAGCTCATAATATATCTAACATTGTAAATCAAAATTTCTTTAGGATTAATCACATTATTATGATTTGTTCAATAGGATTAATCCTAAGGACGTTATGATTTACAATATGGATAAAAAAAAAGTCTAAGATCTAACATATCTAACATTGTCAAGATTATAAAATAATAAAAAATAACTAAATTGTAATTTTATTTAAATTACCAAAGTAAATATGGAATTTGAATAGTGGTTGGCTATATAAATATATTTTCTATTAAATTTTGAGGTTTCCAAAAAAAATTATTTAAATTATTATTGATAATAATAAAAATAGTCCATGGGGTCTTAGATAGACGATGATTCGTTGATATTTTAAGGCATTCCTTGATGTGAATTCATCAGTTCAATTCCCCACCCCTATCAAGGTGATATATTGGACATGATGAAGATTTAGTCCCACCAAGGTTTAAAAAAAATGTAAAAATAATTATAAACTTGCCTAGATCCTAGAGGGATCAAATCTCTCAAGGTGAAAAACTATTTTTTGAGTACAGAACTTGAGGAAAGGTTTTCACCTTGAGAGATTTTATCCCTCTCAGCTCTTGATAGATTCAGAGTTAAGATGGATCTAGGTTGGTTTAAATCGTGTGTGGCCAAGAAAAATTTATCGAAGATATGATTAATTTTATCAATAATACATAAATATATATAATATTAATATAATCATTTTAAATATGTTAAATATGTGTAATATTCCAAAATTAGCATACAGCTAATTAGAATATTAATTTTTGCTTTTGTCCTTTAGATAGCAGAATTTGAGGGTAGGGAGACCCATAAATCTCCTTAGTAGGAATAAAATCACTCCAAATGTGAATGGAGGTCATCAAAGTAGCTGGATAAAGCACCCTTATGTGTGAATAGGGGATGAAGCATGTGGAATGGGTCAACTTTGACCAAATCAACAGCGCTGGTATGGAGGAAGTGAACATTCAATAAGAGACAACATAGTTTTGGAGGGAGATTCCTTGCATGGAAGTAGTGGATTTAATGAGTGGGGCCCAAGGTGAGAAGGTTCACAAAGCATATAAGGAAGGGGATGGTAGCCATGGAAAGCATGTTTTTGGATTATTATTTTGATTATGGTCTGTTATGACTTGTTTCTCTCTTCAACTATTTAGCAGAGACTGCAGTGTTGTTTAGCACAAGGGTGTTCCTGAGCGGGAATCCCACCTTCATCCTCAGGGGACTTTGAGTGCCAACTCAGGAGAATTTATTGGGATACATTTCCACATTCTGGCATCAGGCCAAGTTACAACTTTCTTCTACAACGCAGTTTCTATTTAGAGTTGTGCTGAGTTGCAGGGTGCAGCAGTGGATAGTTTGACAGGGGCATTTCTGAGCTTTTCTTTAGTGGAGGAAGCATTCTTTCCATTGGGAGATCAGTAAGGAAGGTCCTTGGGCTTCATTTCATATTTTGGCACCAGGACAAGTCACCATCATCTCCTACAGTGCAGTTTCACTCTCAAACTGCGTTATTTTATTGAGCAAATTCAAAGGAGGGTTCAGTGCACCACTTGGGGAGTTATACCTTCAGTGAAGGGATCAGCCTTTCATTGGGAGAGTCTATTGAAGGAGTGACATTCAGTTTACATCAGCTTCATCCACCTCCTTCTATGTGCTTCAGTTGCAGTGATTCTTCAGCCCTAGGGCTTTAGATCATCATCCTATATTTTGTATATTTCCATTAACCCTTTATGAGTTCTCTAGGAAAAGTGTTGGCGAGCATAGATCTCCATTTTCAGCCTCGTATGAGCATTGTATTATCAGATCCATTTATTTATATTTTCTAATTGTAGTGTTAGACACTAAAACAGTGTTGTATGGGCTTGAGCCATTTTGTGTAGCAGTTGTATTACATGTTTTGGTGCTTTTAGGCATTGTAGGTTTCTCTTGCCTAGCTTGAGGGGTTTGATCCCCAAGATATTGTACTTATTTGTTTTTGTTATACTTAATACCATGGATCTATATTTGGCTCACATGTGATGTATTGATATTTACTGTTGTTTTCCACTTTATGTGCTATATTGTTGCTCTCCCAATTTTGGGATATTACAGTGGTATGTTATGAAACCAGCTCCAAAATTAGAAGAAAAGAGGGATCAACACCTTAGAAATTAGCCACTTCGAGGAGCAAACCTCCAATACATTACGTAAATGAAAAATTATTGGATGATACACATGAAAAAACCTCCTTCTATATATAGGAGTCCACATGGTCACAATATAATCCTAGCCAACCTAACAATAATAATGTAAGGGCACAATAATAACAATATTGGGGTTACAGGGGCACAAAAATAACAATAAGGGGGTTAAACTAACAAAAATAATGGACTATACTAGTAATATAGGGACCTAACATGCCCCTCTTCATCAAAAAATTTATGTCCTCAACGCTTGAGTAGCTCTGGATGCTTCTGTATAAAATTATCATCCTCCCATGTAGAATCTTCAGTAGGTGTGTTCTTCCACTTGATGAGATACTCTAAAATTGATCGATTTCGTAGATGTCGAGTTCTTGTTTCCGTGATTGATTTAGGTTCCAATATGATCTTTCCTTCCTCATCAAGTTCTGGCAATATTGTTTGAACTGGAAGTTTGTCACCTATAACCTTCTTTAAGCATGAAACATGGAAAACTGGATGTACTCACGAAGAAGCAGGAAGTTCCAATTTGTATGTCATAGTACCAATCTTTAGCAACACCTCTTAAGGACCATAGTACTTTGGCGATAATTTACTATCCTTCTTAGCTTGCTTGAGGTACATTTTTTTGTATGGTTGTAGTCGTAAAAATACCCAGCCTCCTACATCAAAACTTCTCTCGCTGTGATGTTGATATTCTTGTTGTTTCATTCGATTTTGTGTCAAATTTAGATTATCCTTTAAGAGTTGGAGAACTTCTTGTTGATGCTCGATGTGATCTTCCACTGCTCGAATCTTATAATTTTCTCTTAAATATGATGTGATGGATGGTGGATGGTATCCATAAAGTGTCGTAAATGGGTTCATTTTTGCTGCAGTATGGAAGGAAGTGTTATACTACCATTCAGCGAGAGGTAACCACTACACCCATTGTGTTTGCTTATCAGAAACAAAACAACGAAGATATCCTTCCAAACATTTATTCACTATCTCTGTTTGACTATCGGATTGAAGATGATAAGATGAGCTATGAGCTAGTTGAGTACCCAGACAAGAAAATAATTCCATCTAAAAATTTCCAGTAAAAATGGGATCTCTGTCACTTACAATAATCTTTGGGTTTCCATGTAGCTTTTGAATTGTTTCCATAAATATAGTAGCAACTGTACTTGCTTTAAATGGATGAGATAATGTACAAAAGTGTGAATACTTGGTAAGTCTGTCAACTACCACCATGATGACACTCTTTCCTTTGGACTTAGGTAAACCTCTGATAAAATCCATTGAAATCTTCTCCCAATGTTGAATTGGAATGGATAAAGGTTGTAGAAGACTCGGGGTCTTAATTGTCTCAATTTTATTTTGCTGGAAAACCAAAAAATTCGCCACAAACTTTTGAGTATCATATTTAAGGCCCTCCCAAAAAAATTCTTTCTTCACCCTGTGGTAAGTTTTTAAAAATCCCGAGTGTCCTCCTAAAGGAGAAGTGTGCAATTCCAAAAGAATATTTTGTTTTAGTTGGGAATTATTACAAATATATAAGAGATATTTGTATCATAAGGAATCATTTTCCCAACTAAATGTATCAGATGTACTAGGATCTTGCTACAAATTTTGAATGAGTGTCGACACTTCTTCGTCCTTCTTCCATTCATCCCTTGCTTCGGTTATCCAATCCGTTTGGATAATAGAAATGGCACAAAGCAATGCTTCCACCTCTTCATCCTTTATTGAGAGTTCATCTGCAACAACATTTAGCTTCCCTTTTTTGTAGATGATTTCAAAGTCATAACCCAACATCTTTGTGACCCATTTCTGTTTCTCTTCTAAAGATAGTCTTTGCTCCAAAAAGTGTTTAAGACTATGATGACCAGTTTTTACCTTGAAGTGTATTCCCATTAGGTAAGGTTGCCATTTCTTTAGTGCATGTAGTATTGCCAACATTTCCTTCTCATAAATAGCTTTCTGTAAATACTTTCCTTTGATTGGACGACTTTAAAAAGTAATGGGTCTTCCTTCTTGCATTAAAATAGCACTAATTCCATTTCCTGAGGCATCACATTCCACAATATAGGTTTTTGTGAAGTCTGGCGTAGCTAAGACTGGTGTTAGGCACATTGATTCTTTAATATGTTCAAAGGCCTTAGTTTCTTCAGGAGTCCATGAAAATGCATCTTTCTTCAATAATGTTGTGAGAGGTGTTGCTATTCTCCCATAATTCTTAACAAGCTTGCGATAATACCCTGTTAACCTAAGAAATCCTCGCAACTGATTTATGGTTGTGGGGACTTTCCATCCCTTAATGGCTTTAATTTTGTTAGGGTCTACCTTAACACCCTCATGAAATACAATATGACCCAGATATTCCACCTCTTGTACTCCAAAGAAACATTTTGATGTTTTTGCATATAATTGTTTCTCCTGCAATAGTTTGAGCACCCTGTCAACATGTTGAACATGATCCTTCCAAGACTTGTTGCATATTAGTATATCATCAAAAAATACCAGCACAAATTTTCTAAGGAAGGGTTTGAAAATGGAATTCATCAACCCTTGAAATATAGAAGGTGAATTGGTAAGGCCAAAAGGCATGACCAAAAATTCATAATGACCCTCATGAGTTTGAAATGTTGTTTTCAGAATATCTTTAGTCTTCATTCTAATTTGATGATATCCTGAACGAAGATCCAACTTGGTGAAATAAATTGCTCCATGTAATTCATCAATCATAGGTATGGGAAATTTATTTTTAATAGTGAGCTTATTGAACTCCCTATAATCCGGACATATGCGCCATGATCCATCCTTCTTGTGCACCAATAATACTGGAGTAGAGAAAGAACTTTGACTCGGTTGAATTATACCAGCCTCTAAAATTTCTGCAATCATATGTTCAATTTCGCCCTTTTGGACATAAGGATATCTGTAAGGCCTTATGTTTGGAGGAACACTTCCTAGAATCAAATGAATAGCATGATCATGATCACGAACAAGTGGGAGTCCTTTGGGAGTTTCAAACACCTTGGAATGATTGTCCAAGACTTTTTGGAGATCTGGAGAAATAGATGATTGTTATCTTGGAACTTCTAGTGAGCATAATTGTGCAATTACGCCTCATTGTTATTTCTTCAAAAACTTTGTCATGACATTAGAGCTTATTATCTTTCCCGGCTTCCCTACGATACCCCGTAATTCGACTTCCTTTCCTTCCGAAAAAAAATTCAAGAAAAGTTCTTGAAAATTAAAATCTACTGTCCCCAAATATTGTAACCATTGTACTCCTAGTACAACATCAGCACCTCCCATTGGAATGGAAAGCATTGGAATATTCAATACATATTCTCCCATGGTTAGTGTTGGGTGCTAAAAGGTGCATTTTAAAACTCCTATTTATCCCACATTAATTATCAACCCGGGCAAGTCCTCTTATTTTAAGAGTGTACACAATATGTGCATGCTATAATCCTAGAGAGTAATGTTTCTTAAAATGTAGTATAGATCTTTCAAATACAAGAATAAACGGATGCTTTTAATAAATCCCACTTGCAACTAAAGGAAACTCAATGCTGTAAAACTAAATCATTCACTCAGCAAAGTAACAGCAATTATCAGTCGAGGATACAGTAGAAATAACTCATTCCTCTTTTAACTGATGTAAACTAATCAAGCATAAATAAAATCCTCAATCTGAGAGATTTGACAACAATAGCCAATGTTATTTACAATTGTTGATCTCACACACAACACACTAAATAACCAATTGGAAATGGCAATGAATTAAGTCAATAATGCTACTGCAACTCATGGAAATGAGGTAATTATGCTAATTGTAAGAATGTGTTGTAGCCGCTACAACACCACCCAAAATTTTGGGTATATTTAAAATTTCAGGTCCCCCTATGCTCGCTTAGTCGTTAAGGTCTTTCACCGAACCTGCAGTCTGTGACATCCCAACGACCTATCCCCAAACCCTCATATGTTGTCTCGCCATCATGATCAGATTCCGTTGTTGCAATCATGCCATATGTGGGAAAGATCATCTAGCATATGTTCGAACATTCGTAACGCAGTCGCGCCATGTGTAATGAGATTTCCATGTATACGTTTGAATGGAAACCTTTTTGTTTTAACGATTAAAGGCCTTCTCGCCGTGGGCCATTAAGCATGTTGTTTTATTTCCTTCTCTTAAGCTTGTTAATCTTATATGTTTTGTCTGGGGTCATCATTATCAAAGAATAATTATGATGTCGTAATGTTCCACACAGGTCGACCCCACGGGTGACAAACTCCTCAGTCGTGTCACGACATCAAGGGTAATAAAAATGGGCTCAACGACGAGGCCAAAGTTGCGGAACAGGGGAGGATCAGGAGCAAGTGATCAGTACTGTTAAAAGGAGGATGGTGTGATGCACATCGATCAGAAAATAACCTTTTATGTCACTGATGCAAAGGCCTCCTTCACTAGTGCACACCAGATGCTTAAAGCGCTCCGTTTGGAAATGTCTAGATCCTACACCATATCATCTGAATGTCGATGGGTGCACGCAAAGGAACATATTTCGCCACTTCGATGAATCTAGCCTGAAGTATAGCCTCGGTGAACAAAGCGGACTCAGAAGATTTCTCTAGACGATGACAATCTCATTCGAGGCATTCTCGCGCCGGGCAACAGTGTGAAAACACACAGGTTGGTGTGGCAAGCCAACGACAGAGTTTCAAATATGTGAACGCTCCTCTCAAAAGCAACATATATTAATCCTGAGCCACATAGTGTGGAGTTATCTGTGAGGCAAGGAGTACAATATGGAGGAACGAAAAGGCCTTAAAACCCTAGTCTTCTTTGCTCTTGAAAGTTGTCTAAACGAGACCATAAAAAACGGGGAATTTCAAATTGAACCTAAAAGGTCATGTTGAAATGCATACGCCTTTGGTATCCGGGTAGAAAAGGTCAATATGAAAAGGGCTATCAATGTGGCTTGAGAAGTATATTTCGACTCTCGATCTTTCAAAACGAGAAGCCTTCGTATTATGAGGATAAGTAAATGATCAAATTAAAACTAGGCTCGAAGCACATGGTTTTAAAACCATAAGTTATCTTGGAGCAAAACTCAATGATAACATTATAAAGGGCGCAAGGTGATGTTGTATATATTAATGCAAGCGCAAAACCATGTGGGTTCCAAAACATATAAAGTGGTGGAGTTTGGACTGATGGTAAAGCAACGTTGAGCAGATATATTATGGTCGAAACCTATGTATCAAACATGGCAGCCAATATTATAAGTACTATGGCACAAATAGTTTAATGGTGCAGTCTAATCCACATGGGGTAGGTAATATAGTAGTCAACCGTGCATTTGGAACGTGGCGCAGAAATGAGTGGACCCGTTACATGGAGGCAAACATCGATAGCAGGTCTTCCAACTCACGGCAAACGTTGGAACAATATATATACATTACGGGAAGCCTTTCAACGTGGGGCAGAACCACCTCACCACATACAACTGGACGCCAGCATGTTGACAGTGGAATTTCTCATTACGGTGAAACGTGGAGCGGGCGCAAAGGTTCAGCAAATGTCTGGAGAAATTTACATATGTAACGGTCAACTTTACGTTGAAACCCGCCGCAAGATTACATGGACACGTTGCATGGGGTGCGAATGTCGATGGTAGGTTTTCAACTTACGTAAATGTTTAAGAACAAATATATATTTACAGCGGTCAACTTTATGATCAAGACACGGATCATAACCATATAAAATTGCATTTCGTGGACTTACACATCGCGATGCCTAGTTTTCGTTCTATGCTAAAAGCTCTAGAGCAGATATGTAGACATATTCAGGGGTCCGAAATCGTATGTACACACGGCGCCATGCGATCAACGTGACTAAATGTTCAATGGTCCAAAGCCTTGCCCACGTTGCCAAACGTAAATTTTTATATATACAATGGCCGGAGTTTAAAGATGGAGTGTTTATATATGATGACCAGAGTTATAATTACGGCGTTGCAAATTGGTGCGAGCTCTTCTACGTTGAAGTTAAATATGGAGCATAGATACATATAGCGGCCCAATTTTGTGTCTAAAACCTGGAGCCAAACATCAGAATGAACCTATACTAGCACGCAAGCATGGCAACGGTGGAGTCTCGAATCATGGTGAACGTTGGAGCGGATACAGTAACGGTCAAAGTTTACAACAGGGGAACGGGTTCAACGTCCTTATCGGCACCAAGCATGCTCTTACCAAGCTGTTTCGGGCCCTTCACTCATTTCCCAACATGGAATAGCTCATTGATGAAGGAAGTTTCCCATGAAAAGAGCCGCGTTCAGTAACCGCCCATATCTCAGTATTTCGGTGAAGGCGACAGTGTTTGGTATTATCCAGCGCTGATTTTGCTGTGACAGCATGAAAAGTGGCATGCGATTCCATCCTGGATGCATGCATGTGGATTCAGCTAAGATAGCATGGAAAATGGAAACATAATCCCGCCCTGAATGCATGCACACGGATTCAACTACATCAGCTCTGTCATTGCTGCAGGATACAGGTCCGCCAGAGAAAGCAAAACGCTCATTTCAACGAACACAAGTTGATATTTAATCTCTGATTCCTCATTTTGACAGTTTGGTCTCCTCAGGCCTTTTTTCCCCATGGCTTTGTCTTTTACCAGAC